>BSBN01001664.1:600000-832259 GCA_027924645.1 Cunninghamia lanceolata | reverse complement strand
AACTAGGCATAAAAATGAGTAATTTCACAAGCTGCTACAGATAGCTCTAGATATAACTAGGCATAAAAATGACTGATTTCACAAGCTACTATAGATACCTCTAGATATAACTAGGCATAAAAATGACTGATTTCACAAGTTGCTATAGATAGCTCCCGATATAACTAGGCATAAAAATGACTGTAACTAATAAGTAACAATGTTGATGACAGGGTTCTGACAGCAATAAACCTACTCAAAATAAAAGTTCCCAGATCTGAAATCGGCCCAAAACTTAGTTCATATTTTGGTGTTTCTAGTTGAATCCCACTTTTAAAATTAAGTTAAGGCATGGGTTTTCAAGTTGGTAAGGAAATGCTCTGTTTTGCCCCAAATTTTAAATAAATTTTACCAGGCAAAAAGAGGAAACCCAAAACCAAATTAGAGATAAAGAGAGTGTAACTAAACAACTTCCAAATCTAATTTCAACCACTACCAATATAGATTGCTCAATAAATTTGAGAAATGAAATAAAGAAAAGAGATTATATCGAGCAATAGGGTACCAGCTGGGCAGAATGTGCCCAAAAATCAAAGTGCCCAGAATTGAACTCTGACTTTGAGCCAGTTGAGATATGGGTGTTTCTACATGGAATCAACCTTTAGTTTTTATGTTTATGACTAGATACAAGGTTTTGTTTTGAAAAATGTGTTATACCAGGGTGGCACAAATTTTGACCAAAATTGAAATTGCCCAGATTTTAAATCAAAGCCTGACCCAGTTGAGATATTAGTGTTTCTAGTTGAATTTCATAATTGGTTGCAAGTTTATGATAGGAATCTAAGGGCTGGGTTTAAAAATGTTTTTATGTCCCCAAATTAACAATTAGAAGATGCAACTGTGAGAGCCATTTTAAACCAAATCTGCCATCGACCCAATTTAGATTATGTTGTTTCAAGTTAAATTCCATAGTTGGATTTGAGTTTAAACACAGGAGATTGAACAGGTTCAGAAAAGTCTCTATTTTTCCCCAAAAATGCAATGACCAAACTGAAAATAAATCGTAAAACCATTATGCCATGACAACACCTAGAGTAGCCAAGATTCGCAAAACATTTAAACACACACAAAAATTTCTAACTTAGAAATTCAAGGAATACACAGAAGAATACCTTTATTTCTGCCCAAATTGCAATGAAGAAATACTCTGTTTACAAGGCATGGCTAGATTCAAAAATAGAGTAGTAAGACAACAATGTTACACTCAATCCAATAGACAAATGCCTACAAAATATCCTTAGCAAGCCACAGATCTTCCTTCCCACATCAATTCCAATGCGTGGCGTTTTCTTCTTCCCCAAAAATTTGATTTTGCTTTTCATACTTGAATGAATGGTTTTCATCCTCCTCCAATAGCCTTTATTTGCCTTGTTGCATTTATCATACTCACCAACTTTTCCCAAGAGTCATCGTATGACATAGAGTAATAATATAAAAAAACTGACTTAAATCATTTAAAACAAAATCTAATTTTTCTTTCAAATCTTCCCCAATGCATAGCAAAGAGGAGTCTAAAATGAAATCCATAAGGTATTAAAACTCTCACAACAAAATAAAATTTAAACTTAAAATTAAAATATCAAAGCTCTCATATATCATGAATAAAAATAATGCAAAAGACATTCTCCCCAAGTAAAAATACACATTGAATCACTTAATGCCAAATGTCAGTTCACACTAAAATAATAATTTAAATCACCAATATGACATACCAAAGTAAATCACATAGTAAATTAATGCCAAACCATAATAAAATACTGACAACCCATAATGGGTTACCCCAACACCCAAAGATGGCAAACTAAAATGGACTAGGTGGGTAATCTAAACATTACTGCAAGGTAACCGAAAGGTAAACACTTATCATGGAATCACTGCACTAACTGGGTGTAGTGGGCTAGGCTAGGGAATGTTGGGCCTATAACTATCTCCAGTAACCACCATCAAGGAATAAGAGTACACTTAGGCTTGTGAATCCAGGTAGAGTCGATACCTAGTACCTGTAACACTCCAATCATACATCAAAGTACATGTGCATATAACATATATCATATAGCCGAAACAACATCAATCATCAAGAAGAGGGTCATGATCTATCGTAAGCCTCTCGGATACGAGTGTTGTGACATTATCCCTTTCCTATCCATAATCATACAAAAGCAATGATATCAATATGTAAACATGTAAGCATGTAATCCAGCATGATAACTAATCATGTCAACATCATAATAGTATTAGAATCTATCAAGGAAAAGTAACATCCAAAAAGTGAACACGAGGTCGTTAGATCCTATCCCTCTAGAACTAGGCTTACTCCTCAAAGCCTGCAATAAACTAAGATGCAACCATCGCACACATTAGTCCATGAAATTCAATATAAATATAAAATTTAGTGTGTCACATTCATTCTGATATACATAATTACATGCAATATGTCCTAGTACCCAGGTAAAGAAGAGGCAAGGCACTCAATTTCATATAAAATATACTTTAGCATATAACAAGTAATTCTAATAAAAATAAAGAATGATGACATAACATTCAATTTTCTTAAAGAATCACTGTCTCAAACAACCTATTAGTTGCTCACAACCATCACTTTGCACATTTACACCAGCATAACCCACACAATTTTCTCATAAATTGCAGCAAAATGCACTTTTCAGTATACAAAATTTCTAATTCTCTAACTTTTCATATGCAAATATCTATAAAATGGAGTTCACAAACACACATATAAGCACATTTACAGAATTTATGACCTCCACTTTCATAGCATGCATGACATCTCTATGCATTAAAAGTAGAAATTTGTCACTTTACTAGGTATGATGATGCAGATTTTGTTCTCTTCTATATTTTAATATGCAACTACATACATGACAAATTGTACCACCTACATATACATACATACTCATTCACATCACAAGTCTACATTAGGGGTTCACATGGATGTCATAGTACCATCCATATCCATGAGTCCATAACCAATAACCATGTCTAGCATCCATATCCATGAGTCCATAACCAATAACCATGTCCAATATCCACGTGTCTTAATGGCATTAACCCACCTAGTGAGCCCTTCCATACAAACCACAATGACATATCTCTTGTTTGTGTAAGGGTTTTAGCCTCCAAGAGATAGTCAAATAATAGGAAGGTAGTGAATTAGAGCTTAGAACAACTCACACATACCCCCATCCTTAAGGGTTTCCCTACATCTACTTCCTCATATACACTCAAATGGGTGGATCTCACCGTACCCGATGAGGAATGACATCACAACACAAGACCAGCATTCAAAAATAGAAAAGTTAATGAGTTTAGCCACCAAAAATATAAATAAGGAAGAGTAATTCTCAGTTCCAACATTAAAATAAGAAAAATGTGCATAATCTTCAACAATAAATCAAATGTAACCGCAAGACTTACACACCAAGAAAATAATCCGTGGCTACGCCAATACAAGCAAAATAAACCAAAGTGTTGGTCCACACAAGCATAATAAAAGTTACCAATAACCGAAAAGAAGATTCACAATCTTCAAAATTTACACATTACAACACTACGTGACTATCGATAGTCACCACACGAGGAAGGAGGAAAACAAGCGTGACTATTTCCATAGTCCTTCATGTGGGTGCGTCCAACTCACACAACCTCCGCATGGAAAGGTATTGTTCCAGAACTCCCAAGTCACATACCTCATGCAACACGACCGCGTATGGTATATGCCAAGCAGAGAAAGCACGCAATGGCTGTATACTGCATGGCAATGTCCTACTCTTAGGAGCATCTTGCATAGTGTGTACCCAAGGAGAAAGCACATGCGGCAACACACCGAGCCAGAGGTACACATTTCTAGGTTCCACTTGCATGCCACTCGATCAGAATCGAGGCAATCTTGAGTGAACCCTCTACTTTGTACGAGCAACCACTCCTATCTACAAAAGTAGCAACACAACATAAATACTACACCTTCACATATCTAGGTATGTGGCATCATGTCCTCAAGCTCGACTCACTACCATCAGCGACATGGCATCATCACCAGCACTGTGTCAGAACATCAGTGGGGTGTGGCATTGTATATAAGGCATCGTGTTAGGAAACGAGCAATACGGAATACCTCACAGCATGGGATTACATCCATCCACACATACTGGAGCTCAAATATAATCACATCAGGGTAAGATCATAGCTGTCATAGGTGTTCATATCATAGCTAATCTCATCCTCAAGAACTGTGTAGGTTAGGCTAACACTGTATGAACCAAGTATCTGGTCCATTAATAAGGGGAAGTAGTGAGTACTTTCCCAAGAGGTTGAAACAATCACCATCATTTCACGCTGCCATTATACGTACACCATGAAATTCCCTCCTAAGGAACTCTATTGCTGCTACTACCCCTCCACATATTGACGTATCAACAACCTTCAGGTTGGTAATCAATAGGGTGATGACAGGAAAACACATAGGTGGTATGATTTTCTCCCATACACATAACCCAAACATACCCTCCATGGATGGGAACACAGTATCACCATCCCATGGGCACACATCTCAAGCACTAGTTATTCACAACACTCAGCAAGAGCACATTATTAAATGTTAACATCACGGGGAGTACAATCACATTTTCTCTTACCTAGGGAATACCATAGCCCACATATGACTATGCAATGTGATACAAAATATACAACTTTACCCAATAATAAGTATTCCCAAACATCCATACCAATTCTTTCTTTTCACAAGGGAAACTCATTTATCCATAACATCATAGATTCACTTGCAATGCTTCCAACATAACACACTAGTGCTTGATCATGTATAGCATCATCACTACGATCCTTACATTAGTGCATATACGTAAGTAACATCTTCGCAATTATCACTACATTCACTTTTATATTCACATAATGATATACAACTCATTTTACACCCATTAAACTCTCTTCTCATAATAACACATAATGCGACATCATCTCACAAGTCACAATAATAACATTCATTCACAAAAAAGTGAGAAACTAGAGCAACACAATTAAATGAGTTTGGTTGAGGAACCCTAGTCATTTCTCAACATTCACATCCATACATATAAGCATAAGTAACCTTGGCTATGTCAATGACATTCAATTGTTCACTCAAAGCAACATATGCAACATTCTTATTACCTTAGAATTCACTATTTTTAGTTTGCATTAAAGTACAAGTGTTCACCTATATGATCTCATTAAAACCACAATGCAATAGAGGAGATCAAATTTCATCAACAAGATATATCCACTAAGAAATTACCATCCTCATTCAAGCTTATTAAACAAGTATGCACTAATTAGCATATAATCATTTTCAACACATAACCATAACAAGCATAAGGTCTTCTTCACTCCTATCTCACTAAATCTTTTACTTATTGCAATTTTAACATACTAATTAAATCCATATGCCATTATTCTAACATCTTGTCAACTATTGACAACTAAGAAGAGGATAGAAAGATAGATTTCATCTCAAGTCAAGACATTACATGGTGTTGGAGAGAGAGAGAGAGAGAGAGAGAGAGAGAGAGAGAGAGAGAGAGAGAGAGAGAGAGAGGCATGTTTGAACTTTGCCATTTGGTATTTGGTGGTGCATGCATGTATGTGTGCATTCAAGGTTACTTTGGCATTCATTGTGTATGTTTGAGAGTTAGCTTTAGCATTCAATTGGTGTGTGCATGTGTGTGGGAGAGAGAAGATTGTTTGAACTTTGTCATTTGGTATTTGGTGGTGCATGCATGTATGTGTGCATTCAAGGTAACTTTGGCATTCATTGTTTATGTTTGAGAGTTGACTTTAGCATTCAATTGGTGTGTGCATGTATGTTTGAAAAATAACTTTGCATTCACTTTGTGTGAAGTGTGTGCCTATGTGTTTGAACCAACCTTGGAATTTACTTTTTTGTGTATGAATGCACTTTGAAACTACAATTTTGTGTAGAATGTATGTACAAAAATACTTTGACATTCACTATAATTTGTGTGAAATAGTTTGGAATCTACTTATTGTTTATGTGAAATGTGTGTTTAAACTTTGGCATTCAGTATAATTTGATATATTTATTGTTTGTGTGAAGCATGGCTTTGAACTTTGCCATTAACTTATATTTCATTCACTTTGTATATTTAAAAATTGAATTCACTTTGTTTGCATTTATTGTTTGTATGAAGGGTGTGTTTGAGCTTTGACATTTAATTTGTGTGTGTGTGTGTGTGTGTGTGTGTGTGTGTGTGTTTGAATTTTGGCATCCATTCATTGTTTGTTTGAAGTGTCTTTGAACTTTGTTTGTTTAGTGTCTTTCACTTTGGCATCCACTATTTGTTTATTTTAACTGTGTTTCACCTTGGCACCCACTTATTGTTTGTATGAAGTGTGTGTTTAACTTTGGCATCCCATTATTATTTCAGTGAGACTAGGTATTCATTTCATGTGTGTGAAAGATGTGCAAGCATCCCTTTATTATTTGAGTGAGCCTTGGTATTCATTTTGTGTGTGTGAAACATGTGTATGAACAAACCTTAACATTCACTTTGAGTGTGTGTAAGGAAGTTTCATCACTTTATTATTTGATTTAGCCTTGGTATTCATTTTGTGTGTGTCAAACATGTGTATGAACTAACTTTGACATTCACTTTGTGTGTGTGTAAGGATGTTTGGCATCACTTTATTATTTGAGTGAGCCTTGGTATTCATTTCATGTGTGTCAAACATGTGTATGAACTAACTTTGACATTCAATTTGTGCGTGTGTGTAAGGAAGATTTTGTATTCATTTGGTGTGTAAGGGAGTTTTAGTATTCATTTTATGTGTGAAATGTGGATGAACTAACTTTAACATTCAAATTATGTTTGTATTGGAGCTTTTTTATTCATTGTGTGTGTGTGTGTGTGTGTGTGTTAGAGTGAACTAACTTTGATATTCACTTGGATTTGAGCCACTTATTTGTGTGGTATGCTTGAAATTTAGCATCCCCTTATTGTTTGAGTGAGCTTTAGTATTCATTGTGTGTGTGTGTGTGTGTGTGTGTGTGTGTGAGAGAGAGAGAGAGAGAGAGAGAGAGAGAGAGAGAGAGAGAGAACTTTGGCATTTACTTTGTATGGAGTGTATGGAATTTGGAACTACTTCATGTGGAATGTATGTGTGTTCAAACTAACTTTGGCCTTAACTTTATATGTGTGTATGTGTGTCCAAACTAACTTTGGCATTCACTTTGTGTGGAGTGTATGTGTGTTTGTGAATGTGAAATTTGTTTGACATTCATTTTGTGTGATGTGTGTGTGTGTGTTTGAAATTTATTTGGCATTTCAATTTGTGTATGCATGTGTGTTCAAATAAACTTTGACATTCACTTTATGTGTGTGTGTGTGTGTGAATGTTATCATTCACTTTGTGTGCAATGTATTTGTGTGTATGGATGTTTATGTGTTTTCGAACTAATTTTGGCATTCACTTTGTGTGGAGTGTGTGTGTTGAAACAAAAAATTTCATTCACTATGTAGAGTGTGCATGTGTTTGATCAAACATTGGCATTCACTTTGTGTGGATTGTATGTGTGTGTGTGTGTGTGTGTGTTCAAATGAAGTTTGAAATTAAACTAAATTGTGATAAGGGATATGGGGATTAGATGCATGCATCGAAATTGCTATGACTCATAAGGAATGAAGAGATATGACCCTCCCCAATCCCTTTCGGCATGGAGAGAGAGAGAGAGAGAGAGAGACTTTGGCATTCACTTTGTGTGATCACACATAAATAGGGAATTTTTAAAGGAAAATAAACATTGCTACATGATTTTTGACCAATAACTTTTTTAATTCACTTTGTATTGTGAATCTCTTTTTAATTCTTAGTGGTGTGGTTTTGTTGGTTTATATTTGGTCTTTAATTATTAAGGATGGACCAATACAACATGAGTGTGCATATTTTGAAGTATGTTTGGGGTTTAAATTTGGATATTCGCTTTATGTATTTTGAACACATAAATAGGGAATTTTCAAAGTAAAATAAAAATTGCTACATGATTCTTGACCAATAATGTTTTTAATTCACTTTGTAGTGTGAATATCTTTTTAACTCTTAGTGGTGTGGTTTTGTTGGTTTATATTTGGTTTTTAATTATTAAGGATGGATGAATACAACATGAGTGTGCAACATTCTATACCAAAATCTTTCTAAATTTTATTTACTCAAGAGTTAAAAATCTAAAATTTCAATTTGATTTAGTCAAAAGTTAACAATCTATACGAAAAATATTTCGCCATGTTATTACATTTTTTATTTAATTCTTCAAACTTATAATATTTTAATGCATTTTAAATTATAAAAGTATTAGTATTATTACATTTTAAGGAAATATTTGTTTTATTTAATAGGCTTTGTAAAGTTTAGTTTTATAGTTAAGGAAATATTTTAGTCCTATTTTATTTTTACCAAATTAGATTATTTTTGAGATTTCAATTTTATTAACCCAAGACATTTCAACACTCTTCAAAAATTAATTTTTCAATTATTGGAATGCAATTTGTCTATACAACCAATACCTAATCAACAAAAAAAATTACAATTAAACAAATACTATATACAACCAATAGATAATTAACAAAAAAATTACAACTAAACAAATACTATAATAACAACACTACAAGGCAGGTACTGGCCACTATGTGGCACTTGTTTTTTTTTTAAAAATATATATATATATTTAAAGATAATGTGCTTGGTAAACTTTTTAATGTGACCGACGTGTCAATGACGCTGGTACGACATGCCCTCTGGCTCCACGTGAATGCTTTTGCCCGGAGCAATGAATCGATGAGCCCACAACACGAGGGACCTCATGTGTAAACCCTGCAAGCTCATTGGCCCAATGGGGGTTTGAACTCTAGTGGCCAGCACTACAACTGAGTGACTTAACCACTGAACCATGCCCTTATCGACACTGCACTTGTTTAAATATAGATATGCTAGTGTGATAAAACCCTAATAAAATATAGTTTAATAAAATTTAATTTAAATTTAATTTATTTATAAAAATAAAGTGTCACTATATTTTTATTAGGGTTTCATTTTGTTTTTCACACAATCAATTAATATGTTATTTTATTAGGGTTTTATCATATATGCTCATATTTTTGAAATAGGGTGTGCATGGCCATAGTACTGCATGATGGATTTTGTTACTTTGTTATTTCTTGGGATGTTCCTCCTCTTAGTTTTAATGTGTGTTTGAGTATGGTTTTATTCAGGTTGTGTTTCTTTTATCTTGGAAGTCTGTTGGATTTGAAATGGTTGTCTTTGTTACTTTTTTCAAAGCATTTTCGGCAGGGGTCATTTATCGATGGAAGGGGTAACTATGTGTTCTCAGTCTTGATCTCTCTTTGTGGACTTTGGGGGTCCTCTTTATATGCTTGGTAGAGGGAATTGATATCGTGTCTACTCTATTTTTAGTTTTTTTATTATGGTGATGGATGATTATGGATTATGTTTTTCTCTGCTCAAATCTCTTTGGCACTGTGCAAGTTTTAGGTATTGTTTTGCTGGTGATTGGTCCTTCTTCTTGGGCAGCCTCTTTCTTGTGGCTTCTTGTGAGGAGTGCCTAGGAAGATTTATGGAACTTTTCTAGTTTGCTTGGTGGGCATGTTGGAGGACTCTTTTGAAGAATAGTGGCGTGTTTTCTGATCTAGGACCTTCAGCCTATGTATGTTTGGGATGAGACTCATTGTCTGTGCTTTCTTAGAGAGTACATGGCACATTATTCTAGTGAGGCTTGGATTACGCATGGAATCAGGGATACTTCCAATGGTTATATTTCCCTACAATAACCCTTCAAAATTTCATAGGGCTTAGTTTGAAGCATCTAGAACCGTTGGAAGACCAACAACCTTCCTTAGAATGGAAGATCTCTTTTTCTTTAGATATTTCAAATTTCTATGATGACCATGAAGATCTGTCAATCTCATCTTCAAGGGATTTTTTGTACCTTGCTGCAAATGTGGACATTTTTGCTCATGCTAATTTATTTTGATTTAATGTTGGGTGCATGTCCATATTTTCTTAGACTACCTTGTTTATGGAGTTGGTTGGTTGGTGTGTGAGGGATGCCTCCTTGAGGTCATCCGATTGGGGTGCCTTGAATTTGACCCTTTTGGGTTTTGATGACCATGGCTAGATCTTTGTAAATGACCCCTATGGGTTTTGATGGCCATCACTTTCTATATTGTCCGTCCTCAAGCCCCATATTTACTATTCTTATGATCTTAATATATTGGTCTGGGTGCTTTACACCTTTAAAAAAACTATATGTGTTGAAGACTTGTTTGTCTAAAAATATTGTGTACCTTGATGAAGGGTTTTGTTTTCAAACTACAAAGCATCTGCGCATTACATAGGCAATGCCATCTTGGATGAGCCCCTGAGGCCTAGGTTTGGCCCTTAGAAGGGGCCCTTTTTCATGTTTGTGAGTTCTTGAAGTTCTTTGGTGAATAAGTCAGATTAAATACTTAGGTAGAGTAAGTTGCAGGTAAGTTGAAAACTAATGATCATTCTGATTTATGTTGTTTCACTATGAATGACATGGAGACACCTTCATGTGTGATTCTTCTTTCAATAGTAATTGTAAACATAAGTGATGTTTCATAGGGTACTCTTGTATGAGCCTATCAGGCCATGTTGGTTTAAGGGACTAAGTAGAGAGTGAATTATGAAGCTAGTTGTTCAGTCTTTTAGCTATTCATTTATTGAGTATGACTGATGTGAGATATTCTAGGGATATACAAATACTACTCCCTTTCCATAGTAATTATTAATATTATTATTATTTTGTTGTTATTTATTTCATTAGATCTTACATAATGATGAGATATATTCTAGGGATATAAAAATATTATTGCCTTTCCATAATAATTATTAATATATTTATTATTTTGTTGTTATTTATTTGGTTGGATCTTACACTCTAGGTGTTCTTGTTTGGTCTTATTAAAAATTAGAATATCATCCAAGTAAAATATTATAAACTTAACCAATAGTTTCCTTAATACCTCACTCATCAACCACATATACATGCTTCGTGCATTGGTCAATCCAAAGGGCATTACAAGACACTCATACAAACTCTAATTAGTCTTCAAAGCCATCTTACATTCATCCTCTTCTCTTATCTTAATCTAGTGATAACCACTCTTCCAATCAATCTTGGTGAAGTCCTTGGATCACTTAGACAGTCCATGATAGCATCTATCCTTGGCAACATGAATTTATCTATCACAGTGAAATTATTGATTTCTCTAGAATCAATACACATTCTCTACTCACCATCCTTCTTAGGTGCTAGTACCGTAGGCACCACACATGGGATCAAACTCTCTCGAATCAAACCCTTGACAATTATTGCATTTGTCTATTTAGCTTCTTATTCTTTTCTAATGGCATTTATGTGTCACTTTATTCAACAAACTAGTTCCTATAATTAGATCCATATGATGGTCGATACTTCTTACAAGTGATAACCCTTTTGGCATGTCAAATATGATATCTTGGTATTCCTCTAGCAAATTTGAAATTTCCTGTGGTGCTTCCTCATCACTTGCGATGGTACTCCCTTCATCTATGACACTGCATGCCTTCGAAATTAGTGCAAAAAAACATTCTCATGCCTCAATACATCTAAACAATTCCTTCCATCTACTAAGCATATCCTAGCATTGATACAGACTTGGTCTTCCTTGTCTTTTAGTGGAATCAACCTATGTCTTTAGCCATTTCTCATTATAGTGTAAGTGTTTGCTCTCTCATCATGTATAGCAAGTTGGTCAAACAACCATGATCTCCCCAGTGGTAGGTGACACACATCCATTGGCATTATATTACACAAGACTTCATCATGTAACCTCCTATTTTGAATCTTACCTAGCATTATTCATTAACCATCACTTTATGTTCTCTCTATAACCGAGCAATTGAGCAAAGGCTTGGGTGTTTCTTCCTCAAGTTTAATTTCTCAATCATTTCTTCTGATATTAACTTTTCTCTACTTCCATTGTCAATAATTACTTTGGAAAACTTCCCTCTTTTGCATCTAGTTCTGATTAGGTTCTTTATTTGTACTGGTCCTTCCTCAGTGTGCTCCATCGAATCCCTCATCATTAGTGATTCTCCATGTTTAGGGTTATCATCTGATTCATAAGATCTTTGGGGTTCTTCTTTTGCAAATGCAATTCTAGAAGTTCTTCCTAGCTACTTTCCTTGGCCTTGAAAAAATCAAATGCTATGTTCCCTCCACACTTTAAGTGCATGTTCCCCTAAAATTAATCATCTCATTTATTCTTTATCCTTCTCATCCTCTCTAGTATCCATCTCTGTGATATGTATCTCCTTCCTCATTGTCCTTGTAGTTGTAGTTTCTATCCTCTCGACCTTTGCAGTAAGTGTCACAACTCCTTTATTCATTGTGGCATGCACCACTTCCTTTGCAAGGTAGAAATTGTTATCTCTCTTGTCTTCCTAGTAAGGTCTTCTATCACCACACCATGATCTTTCCCTTTGGAGCCTCACTTTTCTTTTTTGTCATTTTTTCTAGTTCACAAACCTCTTTTTCAATTTGTCTTCTACTTTGATTGCAAATTGCTATGCATCTTCTATGGTGGTCATCTTGACTAGACTTGGCTCTTCTTTAATACTTTGCCTCAACCCATTGATGTATCTAGCAACCTTCTCTTTTTCGGTCTCACTATGCATTATCCTAATAATTAGTCTGTGAAATTCTTTGGTGTATTCCTTCACAGTCCTATCCCTTTGCCTCAAACTTTACAATTTTTTTAGTAGTTCTAGCTCATAGTCCATTGGCATCAATTATCTTTTCAATTTTGCAATCATCCTCTCCCATTTTTTTATCATTTCCTTTCCATTCCTATTTATTTTCAATTTTACTTCCTTCCACCAAAAAAGAACCTCTTCCTTTATCTTGGTCTTTGCAAACCTAGCTCTCTTAGTGTCTTCAATATCATCATACTCAAAATATTCATCTAGTTCATTTATTCAATCAATCAGTTCTTCAAGATTCAAATAACCATAGTAGTCTGGAACTTCCCTTCTAGGTCTCTTGTAAATCTTGGAAATGACTTTTAACACCTTTACCTTCTCTAACTCTTCTTCCTAATCTTCCAATTCTTGTACAACATCTTTGACATCCTCTTCCACATCACTCTCATCATCATCCTTTGGGATTCAAGCCAGTTTCTATCTTCTTCTAAGGATTTCAATTGAATTATGTTCTCTCTCACCTCTTTCAATACCTCATCTAACTTTTTGGGAATGTTATCAACTCTCTAGACTCTTCATGGAAACATCTTTCCTATATTTGTTGGAAACTACCTCTGGTCAGTGAACCACCTACAATCACCCCTTGCAATCACCTCTTAGCTGACAGTCTATTGACAATTTTCATGTAGGTTGGTTCAATTCAATGATCTGGTCACAACTAGAACCCATGGAACAACCATTTACCCTCCTCAAGATTTGAACATTACACTTTGATATCACTTGATGTAGTCATGGTAGGAGGGTCCAATGAGGAACAATCTATTCTTGAAACCACTACTAATAAACACATACACGAAACTAAACTCACAATAAAATGGCACATGATATATATCCTAGCCTCTAAAAGATTCATCATTATATTATCGATTCTTAAATGCATTACAATCTACCACAAGGGTATATATGCTAGGTTGTATCCATATGACAACTAAAACATATAATACCTTTATTCTCAAACTCCATCCTGAATCCTTATACTCACACCTAGATGCTTAGACTTCCAACTCCTACTCAACGTTCTCCCTCTCTCTCCTCATGATTCCAAATGATCTAGTGGGAAACTAACTTATATCAATCCCAAGCCTCCATAATGATTTGTGTCATCCATAGGGTGGCGCAAAGTTTTATATGTTTTGAAATGTGTAGTCAGCCAATGTAAGCTAATTTCTCTAACCAAACCAAGTCAATAGAAAAGAAAATTGTGCATTTCCCAATATTTGCCCCCATGGGTCTAATAAGTTTTCACATGTCTTCCTTGATTGTCACAAACCCCAAGTTATATGGCACCAATGATAATTTTGCAACTGTGACAATTTGTCAGTTTGGTGTAGGTTCATTAACCCAAATAAGTGACTACATGAATCCAATTCTCTTCAAACATGGATATGACCTCTAGATGCTCCTCAAGAATGGTATACCAAAATCATAAGACTTAAATATAAAATATGATAAAATATGGTGATGTCATTTACAACTAACTGATGGATTAAAACTACAAATAAGTGCTTGCTGGGGATGCAAGATTGCTCCAGGTTCCCCAAGGATGATCTTGTTGCAAGTATGAGGATAAATGGTGTTGTCATTGATGTCAACATACTCATCTTGCATTAATGAGAAGGAATAGATGAGTTGTGTGTTGAGGATTTTGAGAAAATAAGTCTCAATCAGGAACAGTTAAGAATAGTGATGACAAGAAGGTAAAAGTCCTCAATAGATTGAGGATCAGAGGATGCAGTTTAAAGGGTTTGTAGATATAAGTCTTGAGATGCTCCAGTCAAGATTTTAGAGGTCCACATGAAGATCTGAAGAAGTTATGGTCGCTCAAGTAGAACCGGTTCCGGTAGGTGTTCAGAGGTGACAGAGGGCCATAGAAGGTCCGGTGAGATCTGGTATTTCATTATCCCATTTTGTGAATTTGAGGAAGTGTTGACGATGTCCCTGTGAAGTATCAACTAGATTAGTTCTTGGGTTGAAGGTCTGGAAGTGCCTATTCATTTATGACAATGATGACAGACTGTGTTCTTGTAGCTCCAAATGAAGGAGAGAAGAATTCCTGCGGATGTGTTTGGTATTTCAGGGAAGGTTGTTATGATCATTGGATCATGTCCAATTAATGATGGTGGTCCACATTGAAGGTAGAGTTTACATTTGAAGAATAACCACAGATATTGGTGTTCTTCTTGAGACTGGCTGACCGGATGTATTACACATCTTGCGAATGATCTTGTAGGTGTTTGCCGACTTAGATGATTGTTCCTAAGTCAATGCCTTGTATAAATAAGGGATTGTGAATTCATTTTGAAGTGTGTCTTGCGGTGATGAGAGTGTGGTAGTGAAGAAAAGTGCGAAAGGTAGAGAAGAAGTACTGAGCTTAAATGGAACTGATTCAAGCATGATGAAGATGCTATTCTCCAGTTCACAAAGGTGATACTTATTCTTTTGTAGATAGTGTGTCTCTTGTAGGTAGTGAGCCTCTTGTGAGCAGTGTGCTCGGGCAGTGAGCCCTAATTGGCATGTGCCATTTTGTTCTTTCTATTCTTCTAACAGAGAATACTTTCTTGGGTTAATCACCTCGTGGTTTTTCCCTTAACCGGGTTTTCCACATCAAAATCTTGGTGTCATATGTGTTGTTATGTTTCTGCTTCAGATTTAATGCTTTATGGTTCATGATTGATATTATGCTAATCACTAAAGAAGATTCAAGTGTTTAAATAGAAGAAAGTTTTGCACAACTGATTCACCCCCCCTCTCAGTTGTATGCCCTAAGTCTAACAATTGGTATCAGAGCTAAGTTCCTCTAAAAGGAGCTTAACTGCTTGAGGAGTTCCAGGATGTCGTCATACAAGAAGGATAGTCTGAAGTTTGATGGAACCAAGTTCTCTCTTTGGAAAGGTCGCATGAAATGTCACTTGTAGTGTATGGGAAAAGTATACTGGTCCATGGTCACAAAAGCGTATGCACCTCCACAGGGTGGTCCGACAACCCTAAATGAAATCACAGATGCTGAAAACAATCTGCGGACCAAAGAGGCTCTTCTAAGCGCATTAACTAACTAAGAGCTCTCAAATGTTATTGACCTATCAACTGCCTATGAGATCTAGATCAAATTGGAACTTCTGCATGAAGGAGATGAGTATGTTAAATGTGCAAGGTTACAAAGTCTAAAAGGGAAATTTGAAAAACTAAAGATGAGAGATGATGAAAATATGACCACTTTTATGCCAAGAGTGAATGAGCTGGTTTGTGGAATTAGAAATTCTGGTGGAGTCTTGGATGAAAGTGAGATTGTTAATAAGATTCTTAGATCCCTTCCTGCCTCTTGCAAAATCAAGGTTGCTGCCATTGATGAATTCAGAGCCCATACAACTATCACAAGAGACCAATTGGCTGCTTTTGAAATGACTGAATTTGGAGATGATCCCCCCAAAACTGAATCTGCATTCAAAGTCAGTGCCTTTGTGAAAGGCAAACAAGGATTTGATCTAGGAGAGAACTCATCAAGGAACTTGTCATGGTATGGAAAAGCAAGAAAAGACCTGGAAGAAGAAGAAGTAGAAACTGCTCAACTTGAAGCCCTCATGGCAAAGAGACTGCCAAGAGAATCTGGTAAGTATGAAGAAAAATTGCCTTTTAAGTGTTTTAACTGCAATAAGATTGGTCATTTTGCCTCAAAATGTTCGAAAAGATTTTCAAAGCCAAATCCTAATAGATCAAGGTTCCAAAAGAATTGTTACTATGTTCATGAAGAAGATGATAATGAAAGAGTAACAGATGATGAATCAGAGATAGGAAACAAATTCGGAAGTGAATGGGTGTTTATTGCCATCAAGGAAGAAGAACCAATATCCTCTGTATCTATCAATCATAAAGTTGTAGAAAGAGCTCTGGCTGTCCAAATTGAAGAAAATAATGATTGGGTCATTGACAGTGGTTGCTCTCACCACATGACAGGTGACAAGAATAAGTTCATAGATTTGGAAAGCTATGAAGGAGGAGTGGTAAAGTTTGGTGATAATTCTACTGGTAGAATCAGAGAAAGAGGAACTATTTCTTTTAATGGAAGAAACAAAACTGGTAAAGTGCTGTATGTTGAAGGTTTGAAGCACAATCTTCTCAATGTTAGATAGTTGGTGGACAAAGGCTATGATCTCTGATTCAAGGATGGAAAATGCAAAATCTTTGAACGATACGGAACAGAGATTGCATCCGGTACTCAAACTAAAGGTAATATCTTCCACTTGGTTGGTGCTGGTAAAAGCTGCTTGTTTGTTCAAGTTGATCAGAGTTGGTTATGGCATAGAAGGATGTGTCATGTGAATTTTGATAATATCATCAAAATAAGCAATACTCAGGCTGTAAGAAATCTTCCAAAATTGGTAAAACCTACTAATAGATTGTGCAAGGAATGTCAGTTGGGTAAGATGAGCAAAGTCACATTCAAAAGCAAGGAACTGTCTTCTACCAGACTATTGGACTTAGTTCACACTGATCTTTATGGTCCGGCAAGAACCAGAAGTATTCAAGGTGATAGATACTTCATGCTACTAATAGATGACTATTCCCGGATGATGTGGGTAACTTTTTTAAAGTAGAAATCAGAAGCTCTTGAAAAATTCAAAATATTCAAGGCTATGGTAGAGAATGAAATAGGAATAAAGTTGAAATGTCTGAGGTTTGATAGAGGTGGAGAATTCACATCCGGTGAGTTCATAGAATTCTGTGAGAAACATGGAATTAAGAGATAATTATCTGCTCCGAGGACTCCACAGCAGAATGGAGTAGTGGAGAGAAAGAATCAGACCATCTAGGAAGCATCTACGACTATGATGATGGAAGCAAATGTTCCTTAGATCTATTAGAGAGAAGCTATCAGCACTGTAGTCTATACTCTTAATCGAGTGCAAATCAGAAGCATTACTGGTAAGACCCCTTATGAACTTTGGTTTGGCATTACTCCCACTGTAAGATATTTCAGAGTCTTTGGTAGCAAATGTTGCATCAAAAGAGATGAAGATTTAGGCAAATTTGATGCTAGAAGTGATGAAGGAATATTCTTGGGTTACTCTACTCAAAGCAAAGCATATCGGTGTTATTACAAGAGACTAAGAAAGATGATAGAAAGTACAAATGTGAAGGTTGATGAGGGAATAGAGAAACCCTCAAGGTTTTATGAGTATGATGAAGATGATCAGAATGGTGTTCTGGTTCAAGGAGCTTAATCCTCTCTTGAAAGTCAGATTCAGACCAATCTGGTATATCAGGAAGAAGAGATTGGTCTGAATGAGCCTGATCAAGAAACAAAAGTGCAAGAAACTCCCAAAGTTCCAAGGTATGTAAGACTGAACCACTCTGAAGATCAGATCATAGGTGACAAAACCAAAGGTGTGCAAACTAGAAGGAAAATTGCTCAAAATTCAGATGAATGTTGTTTGATTTCAAAGATTGAACCTAAGACAATAAATGAAGCCTTCAATGATGAAAATTGGACCAAAGCAATGGAGGAAGAATTGATGCAAATTTAGAAAAATCACACTTGGGATCTTGTTTCTAGACCTAGAAACAAGAATGTGATTGGAACCAAATGGGTCTTCTAGAACAAACTAAATGAAGTTGGTGAAGTAATCAGAAATAAAGCCAGACTAGTCTGCAAAGGCTACTCTCAAATAGAAGGGATTGATTTTGAGGAAACCTTTGCTCCGGTGGCAAGAATTGAAGTAGTCCGACTAGTTATTACATTTGCTACCTTCAAAGACTTCAAAGTGTATCAGATGGATGTCAAATCTGCTTTCCTGAATGGTGACTTAGAAGACGTGTACATTGAACAACCGAATGGATTTCAGTTATCTGAGCATGGTGATATGGTCTACAAATTAAAGAAGGCACTATATGGTCTAAAGCAAGCTCCAAGAGCATGGTATGAAAGGCTGGACAAGCATCTTTTGAAGATTGGTTTCAACAAAGGTACTGCTGATAGTAACCTATATTTCAAAATTGATCATGAAAACAGCTTGATTGTTGAAGTATTTGTTGATGATATCATCTTTGGAGGAAGAGACAGTATGTGTAAAATGTTTGCAAATCAAATGAAAAGTGAGTTTGAAATGTCAATGCTCGGTGAAATGGATTTCTTCTTGGTTCTGCAAATTACTTAGACAAAGAAATGAATCTTTATCTCTCAGACCAAATATGTGAAAGAATTATTGAGGAAATTTGGAATGGAAGATTCAAAGCCAATGAACACTCCCATGGCATCCGGATGTAAGTTGAGCAAAGATGATGACTCTCCTAAGACAAATCAGACAATGTACAAATCAATGATTGGAGGATTATTGTACCTCACTCAAACTAGACCAGATATAATGCAGGTTGTTGGTCTTGTGGTGAGATTCCAGGCTGATCCCAGAGAATCTCATGTCATGGCAATCAAAAGAATTTTTAGGTACTTAAAAGGAATAGTTGAGTATGGTCTATGGTATCCTAGAGATCATAATTTTTCTCTTCATGCATATACATATGCAGATTGGGCAGGAGATGTGGATGATAGGAAGAGTACATGTGGAGGAGCATTCTTTTTGGGAAAAAGGTTGGTTTCTTGGCTAAGCAAGAAACAAGAGGCAATATCCCTGTCTACAACTAAAGCAAAATACATTGCAGCAGCAGGAAGTTGCACTCAACTTGTGTGGATGAAGCAGATGCTAAGAGATATTCAAGTAGAATATGAGGAGCTTATCACAATTTTCTATGATAAATCAAGTGCAATAAATATTTCTAAGAATCTGGTGTTGCATTCTAAGACTAAGCATATATCTATCAAGTTTCACTTTTTGAGAGAGCAAGTGAACAAGAGTGAAGTCAGATTGGAGTATGTGCCCTCTAAGGATCAGCTTTTAGATATTTTTACTAAACCTCTTCCCAAGGACTCTTTTGAGTATCTCAGGGAGAAGTTAGGGGCTATTGCCCCTTTGGTGATGAACTAGGATGCACTGATGTGCATCAGTCTGAAGGATATCACAGTCATATCTTGTGATCTGGATTGATGATGGGACGTTGCTACTCAGGGGAAGCAGCTGGTATGATTCTAATGTGTTAGAATTGCAAGTATAAGTCCTTTGCCATTGATGTCAAAGGGAGAGAGATGACATGTGAAAAACAAGTGGTTGATGATCAAAGGGGGAGCAGTAAAGGAAGAGAAGACATGTGAAGGGTTGTTGCTGATAGGGGGAGCTGTGACAGAAAGGAGAAGTTCTTGTCTTGATGGTTTTTCACATCATATATTGCCATCAATAACAAAGGGGGAGATTGTTGCAAGTATGAGGATAACTGGTGTTGTCATTGATGTCAACATACTCATCTTGCATTAATGAGAAGGATTCAATGAGCTGTGTGCTGAGGATTTTGAGAAAATAAGTCTCAATCAGGAACAGTTAAGAACAGTGATGACAAGAAGGTAAAAGTACTCAATAGATTGAGGATCAGAGGATGCAGTTTAAAGGGTTTGTATATATAAGTCTTGAGATGCTCTAGTCAAGATTTTAGAGGTCCGCATGAAGATCTGAAGAAGTTATGGTCGCTCAAGTAGAACCAGTTCTGGCAAGTGTTCAGAGGTGATAGAGGGCCACAGAAAGGTCCGGTGAGATCCGGTATTTCATTATCCCATTCTACGGATCTGAGGAAGTGTTGAGGATGTCCCTGTGAAGTATCAACTAGATTAGTTCATGGGTTGAAGGTCCGGAAGTGCCTATTCATTTATGATAGTGATGACAGACTGTGTTCTTGTAGCTTCGGATGAAGGAGAGAAGAATTCCAGTAGGATGATGAAGTGCAGATGTGTTTGGTGTTTCAGGGAAGGTTATTATGGTGATTGGATCATGTCCAGTTAATGATAGTGGTCCACATTGAAGTTAGAGTTTGCATTTGAAGAATAACCATGAATATTGGTGTTCTTCTTGAGACTGGCCGACTGGATGTATTACACGTCTTGTGAATGATCTTGTAGGTGTTTGCCGACTTAGATGATTATTCCTCAGTCGATGCCTTATATAAATAAGGAATTGTGAATTCATTTTGAAGTGTATCTTGTGGTGATGAGAGTGTGGTAGTGAAGAAAAGTGTGAAAGGCAGAGCAGAAGTACTGAGCTTAAATGGAACTGATTCAAGCATGCTAAAGATGCTATTCTCCAGTTCACAAAGGTGATACTTATTCTTTTGTAGATAGTGTGTCTCTTGTAGGCAGTGAGCCCTAATTGGCATGTGCCATTTTGTTCTTTCTATTCTTCTAACAGAGAATACTTTCTTGGGTTAATCACCCCGTGGTTTTTCCCTTAACTGGGTTTTCCACGTCAAAATCTTGGTGTCATATGTGTTGTTATGTTTCTGCTTCAGATTTAATGCTTTATGGTTCGTGATTGATATTATGCTAACCACTAAAGAAGATTCAAGTGTTTAAATAGAAGAAAGTTTCGCACAACTGATTCACACCCCCCTCTTAGTTGTATGCCCTAAGTCTAACAGATCCTTCATTAGAGCTTCTTTAGTTAAACATGCTTAAGTCAACCCTGGAGGCTAATAAGATGCTTAAAAAAAGAGGCAATTCAAGACATTATTGGCTTCTTCTAAAATAATTCTTGATTGCAATATCTCTATCATTTGACTATTAACATCCTTTGAATTCATACCAAATCTTATTCAAGGAAGGGGCCTATGACCACAATCTAGGTGATGGAATAATTTGACACATAAATTTTTATTGACAACTAGGGATTGTGCTCTTATACACCTATAGCACAATAACAAATAGCTTTAGGTGTGTCTCTTTAAGGAAACAAGGTTAATGACTTAAATGTATAAAATCAAGTACTCTAGATTCACACCAGCCATTAGGATTCATAAAGAGGGAATGAACATGTTAATTAAATTCCTCCTCCAATATTAATTAATTAAAAAAAAAATCTTCATGAGCTAGATTTATTCGATACTTAGGTGATGAGATCAAACTATTTTGCTTGACCAATGGAAAGGTGTCTGGGATAAACATTAGGTATAAAGGGTTTGACTATTTTTTAAGGTAGACCATTTGGCTCACTCTAGATTGGGTCACACATCCCTTACTTATAGAGAGTGATTGTAATGGATTATGTAATTTTACTTCCCTAGCATTAGGATATAGTTAAGCTCTTCTAATTATAAGATCCCATGGATTATCTCTTAGTTTGTACTCAAGTAGTAGGGCAAAGACAAGATTTTTTCCAATTTAGGATAACTTAACTAACGATCACATTGTTTAATATATAATCCTCACCAACTTAGCCCATGCAAGACTTATACAAATTATCTAAATATTTTTTAAGACTATAAAGACATAGGTATTGAACTTGATACTTCCATAGTACAACACCTTGGGAATCGACTAACATCTAATCTTATGATTAATATGGGGTTTCTTATCTAGAAATTTCTAATCTAAATCAATAGTGAGCTACACATTAAGACACATTAACCAATTTCACCCAATTAGTCAATTCACATTGATGCATTTCACTTTCAACTATATTCATATCCCTTGTAGCATGAATTAATTAAGTCAAATTATATAATTTAAATGATTAAGATTTATTCATTTCTTAGTCTCATTGTAACAAAGGTTGTTATCAAATGTAATACTAGTCTAGGTCTTCAAGTTTTATTTCATTATAATGTTTTTATCATAATTCCTTTATTAATCCTCTAGCAAAAGTCTATGCATAATTACTTATTGTGATTTCAATAAAAAAACTTAACATTCATCTAAATCATAAAAATACAAGAATATATCACATCTTGTGCCTTATTATACTTATTGTAACACACAGTCAATAGATTTCACATAAACTTACATTAGCTAGATATCTTAGTTATTATAATAACATGAAGAACTAAACCAAGTTATGACTTTCCCTAATAATCTAGGGGCTAGTAATTAATCTCTAGAGGCCATCTTAACACTACTCCAACCAATATCCTATAATTCATCCTATTCTCTAGTTTCATATTTGTGATTTTCACACAGCTTTGCTAAACTAAGACAACTAAACATTATTACATCTTATATACATTATACTTAAATATTCAACAAGCACAAAATTATTAATCTTGTTTCCACAAGATTATTTAATTGGGAGCATACAACTCCATCTCATTGATTTTAATATTGATAAGGAAAAAAACAAGGGTGTCAATCCCTAGTACAAAACAGCCCAGAGGGTGCACAAACAAGGCTCAGAAGACTAGAAATAGAGCATAAACCTTACATAAATATCAAAATGTTAGTAGATAAAAGAGACACCAAACCACAAAAATAGTAGAGAACATTAACCACCCAAGAGACTTAGTTAAAGAGATGCTCCTAGTCTTCCATGAGAATGGTATACGTATCCTCATAATCTTTCATTTTCTCCTCCCTGATTTAATGTTTTTTCATCTCCAAGTCTTGTAAAATAGCCAAAGTAGTGGTTGAACAGTGCATTACCTTGGTTGTGAAGTGAGTAAGGATCTTGAAGTTCTTTTCCAACTCTATTAGCCTAGATTTCATACCTACAAAATCCACAACATCCTGGGAACTTATATCATCTTCTTTGTTGACTTCTACATGCTCTTCGTCATTAGGCATCTCTGAGTCTGAGCCAGGAAGGTTCATCTCAGGGAACAAGCTAGGTTGATCATCTACAGTAGGACCTTCCTCTTCAAAAGCATTGGGTACCTCTATTTTATCAACATCCTCTTGATTGTCTTCAACCTCATCTTTCATATCAATCACTAGAAACAACCATCTCCTTTAGAGAAGAAGTGGGTTTACCAACTAATCGGATAGACCATCTAGAAGTAGGTTTCCAAATCAACTTCCCATGAGGAGTAACAATATCCTCATTCTTAGTATCATCACTACCCATATCATCCTCAACAGACTTATCCATCTCTTGCCCCTTCCCCATTTTATCCCCTTCCTTCTTGAGCAACTTGCCAACATCAACATATTAGCAATCAATGTTACGAGCATGAATGTTCCTAGAATTTACTTGTATGTTAGCAATCAATAACATAGTATAAACATCACATATTCCAAGGGTTAAATTCATGCTACATCATAACATAAAAATTAGTATCATGCTAATCTAAATTTAAAACATTTAGAAATTATATCACCAAAGATCTCCTTGATTCTTGTCACTCCTCCATGCACACAACCAAACTAGAGGAAGTGGATCAATTGTTCCACCCAACCACACTCATAGTAGGTACCTAGTGACATAATGAATGTGAGTAAAAAATAATCATAGATCCTCTACCTCTTGAAGAACTAGGCTGGTCAACAATCACTTAACATAATTTGTCTCCTCATCTCATACTTGTGAAGCCCGTGAAAAAATTCTAGAAGAGACCATTTGAATAATCATATGAATGGAAAAGGAAACATGAGAAGGATCCCCTTTTGTCTTTACCCCCTCAACTTTATATAGGGTTTCCTCTCTAGTTTTAGTAGATATCTTGCATCTCATTGTGGTTTTATAACTTTGGTGAATTTAATACCAATCCATCATTTTAGGCTCCTCAAATTGTCCATTCTTAATTTCTTTCTTGCCATCATCATTCTTTGTATTTCTCAGATAATGTAAAACTTTATCACTCTAAGTGATTATTTATCTATAGGGATAAATCCTTGTGCTGTTTGTGGCACTCTACCACTCTCACGATCCATTCATATTTTAGATGATCATCCATCCATTTTCTATGTTTTCTCCCAGATTTAATTGTCTGGGCAATTTAATCTTGATTTCCTTAGTTAGTCAATTTGTAATTCCTTGCATCCTATAGATGCAACCGATTATGGGGGCATATCCTAGAGCCCCAAGATCAAACCACACAATTTTCTAGGTTTGCACATAATTTAAGGACAATGAGCGTACCAAGATTATCATTTTCTTAGATTATAACAAATTGATTCTACTAGATATCAATATTCTCACCTTCTCATTGGATTATGAGCTAAGTACACCTTTCCTTTGCAATTACTTTCTTAAAATAACATTTTATTTTTAAATTATGTAACACCAACTATTATTAATTTAATCTAGGTTGATTTATATTGTATGCAATTTATTTAATTAGCCTAAGTCATATTTAAGGAAAGGAAAAAGTATTTTTCACTTTATTTAATTAGCCTATTAAGTTTAGCTCTAACAATTTTAATGTAAGTTAAATATCGCATTAAAATCTTTTGCACTTGAATTAGTAAATGAATAACTTTTGGGTTAATTTTTGAAAGAAAACGTATTCTTTATTTTTTTGGTTCCTCTATTTTATTGAATTGTCTAAGCTTAGTGCTTGTTTACGATTTTGTGGATATTACAACTAATAAATATGCAGTTAGCATCAATAATAAAAATTCTAAAATATGCTCAAATGACATTGAATGAATCCATACCATGTCTTTCTTGATTAACATTAACTATAGCTGTCCATACCTCATGTTGTTCATCCTCCAACGACACACAAATTATAGCCGTAGGGAGGCAAAGTGTATATGGCTATAATTAATTTGGTCATCCTCTTTAAATTAGTTCATCCTCCTGGACTTGCCATGTAAAGCACGTTCCCTCCAATTACTCCATGTGCCCTATTTGGATGAACAAATCTGGGTTTGCAAGTTTGAAAATATCCATAAACAACGGGTATGTGATTGGCCATTACACATTCACGAAACAACTATAGCTTATAGACTTTACCTCCATACCTCTTGTTCATCCTCCAACGGCACGCAAATTATAGCCGTGGGATGGGATGAGATCAAATCGTCGAGATAGCCATTATTTTTATTTTTATTTCTGTATCTTACCGTTAAGAAAAGTACGATTTCACCTCTGTTATCTTTTGTTTTCATTGCAGTGCCGATAGGGTTTCAACAGAGTTTACAGGATTTCCCAACGGGTTTCAGTGGAAAAGAAATCGATGGAGGCAGAAGAAAAAGACGAGGGTTTATCTGCTGGAGGGTTTAAAAAATTCCGGCAACCCTCTCTCTGTAAGCTTCCGGCAAGAATTCCAAGACCCAGATTTTCACAACACGCCGCTCGCCGCTTCGCCCAAGATTTTCATGCTACTGTATGGGGTAACTTCTTTATTATTACCATTTAATGATTTGAAATTAAGTGGAAAGCTGATGACTGTCATATTCACATCCATAGACAGCAGCATTACCATTACCTTATTGATTAAATGCGTGTTTTGCTTATTGAATCGATTTTGAACTGAATGGAAACAAAATCATAAAATTTACCATACGCAATATCTCTTTACATTGGTGTCCAAATTAAGATGTACAGTCCTGAATTCATAACCAACTTAGTATCACACTTCTTACAGTTCTTCATCGCTGGCTGCCTAATCTCATCATAACTACACTTCTCCTTTTGATTCTATCTAAACATCCATTTACCTTGCTCCACCTCCGTTGAAGATATTATCATCGGATAACGCCAAATTCGTTTCAGGAGATTCACATTCCACAACTAAAGATAAGAGAATTCCCTGGGCATTGGAGTTGATATTCTGGTTAGCATTTCAACCAAGAGATAGGTTTATTTCGCCGAGAGGCGAACTACAGTTGTAGCGGGGGTGGAGATGAGAGCACTCATTTTTGGTCGTAAATATATACCAAAAAATTAAAAAAAAAAAGAAAATAGGAATAAATTAATTGAAATAATTTAAAAACTAATATTTAGTTTGCAGTTACTTTAGAATTAATGGCCTCTTCCTGCTCTGAAATTAAAAATTTATAAATGGCCAATGTATGAACGGTAATTCTAGAGAATAAAATAAAATTGAAGCCATAATAAGTGGGTGGTAGTGGGTGCCCAAAGAGGAAAACAAAATGAAACGCCTCATTAAGGAGGCAGCGCCCATCTCAGAAGCAAAAGAAAAGGGAAAACAAAAGATTTGAGGTTATAATCTGTGCAGGGGCTCTGGGATCAATTTGTCATTACCATGGAGGATGTCAAATGGGCAGTGTTGTTGATAAAGAGTATAGACTCCTTGGAGCGGATGGTGTTCCAGTCATCCTCATGCATCGGCATAACTCCACGGTTATGGGACGATCCCATGCCCTGACTGGCAAAACTCCGTCCACTGCAGCAAAACAGGGCAAAATAAGCATAAAGTTAAAAGCCCTTGCAATGAAAGATGAAAGCCATATTGATGGAGATACCGTATATGTGGCTGAGCAGTACAGGGATTTGAGATGGGAGGACAGGCATTTGAGATGGGAGGATAGTAGGTGTGCCATGAGGATGTGTCTTTTTCTCCCGATGCCTTTGCCAAGCAACAAAACTATCTCTCTGCTTTGAAAAACTTTTAGAAGAGCGAATGTACCCTCACGCTACTGTGATGATGCTTGGAAGGTGTGCTTTCTTTTTCAGTAGAAATCCTATCATCTCAAGTAAGTATTCGCATGCCATTATTTTTGTTTGTTTGCATGGTCTAATATGATTCTTGAATATGGTAGATCCAGTAGCTGTCACATAGCTGACTTCATCTTCTCCAACCTTTTATATAATAAATACCCAAGATTAACTATCTTGTTTCCTCTCTCAAAAATTAGGTAATATTAGAAATGGAGAACATGCATGTAGAGGAAGATAAAGAGATAGAAGAGAGTTATTCTCCCATGGTTCATGTGAGTGGCAGGGAAGGCATGATTAGTTCCAGCAAGACAAGAGCCTTTTTAAAGAGCTACCCACTTTACAATTATGACAAAGATAAAGAAAACACATATGATGAAGATCATGGAGAATATTATTATGAGGATGATATGAATGATAAGAAATCTTGTAAGAGGATTAAGGCCCTGCTTCATCCTCTTACACTTATGTTGCTGAGGAGATTGAAGAAATTTAAGTAGAAGGGTATTGTTGTGGGTGCTTATTACATGGGTTCCTTCCATGGATTGAAGCAGCATATGACCGGATTAAAGATGCATATGACAGAATGTCATGGATTGAAGCATCATATGACAAAAAGCAATTGATACTTTATATAATGTTGGGTTAACATGTTCTGTTAAATTGCCTGCATACATATGATATAATATTTTGCCTTTCAACAATTTAGGCTGGGAAAAAACACAAATTTGAGGCCATGGTGATATAAGTCTTACATCCTTCACTGTATTTATCCACTGCCTGGTTATTTAGCATTGGCTCCTTTGTTTCCTGTCAAGGTTTCTTTGGTTCTAGATCTAATTAATAAAATATCACTATCACATTGAAAAAAGAAAGCATTTTTGTCCATGAAAACCATTTCTTTCCTCATGCTTTACTGTGTGGCTTTTGTCTAGCAGTTGAGATATAAGAGGAGAAAGTATTTCTAACCCTATTCGCCACATGTTTTCTTTTTTCACATCCATTATTCATTACAAATATTTCTAGGTTCAGATACCATTGTATTTTAAAATCGAATGGGTTGGTTTTTGCTTTACATTTTATTCTACCAAGTATTAGATCTTCTAAATGCCTGAATATAAGTATTTTTTTGAGAAAACATTGATCAAACACATTGAACATGGCAGAGCATAGGCAGTAGTAAGTTTTATCTTTTTGAAGAAAAGGTTAAAAAGTATGCTGGCACGCATCATAATAGAGCATATTAATGATGACAGTGGATAAAGTCAGATATCGAAGAAAAACAAGGCGTGGATATAGAGGAAGAGAGCAGTGTTGATCACAGAGAGTTATTTATAGGTTCACCATTTCATTAGTACTTGTTGTTAAGCAAAAACTATTGCAGCCAAGATTTGTTTAATTTTATTATCACAAGGAAAACACAGTTTAAATGCAATATTCTAGATTTTTCTTCTAACCTTTTTATCTTAAACGGAAGTGTGTTGATTTTTAGTTGTTTCATTTTCTTCTTTCCATTTTTCTCTATGGTTCTATTATAAAAAATTTATATGGAAAATTATAAAATACATTTTTAAAAGTATATTTTAATTTTTAAAAAAATTGAAAACAAATTTTAATTTAGAAAGGAGTTAAGGTTATTTAGATATATTGGATACAAATAACTATATAATTTATAAAATTATTATAAATTAAAATATTTGTTAAATATATAATTTATTATTATTTTATTAGCTCAAAGGTATTATATAGTATTTTATTTATTTTTTTAGATTTTGAATTTGCAAACCTAAAATTATATATATCAATTTTAATCCACAATACATAATACAAAGAATATTTTCTTTCATTCATTTTTAATCCATATCTACCTTTGAGAGATTACAATATTTTGTAATCAATAGATCCTCTCATGAAAACCTACATTCAATCATAACAAACTTGAAGAGATTCCACTCTTCATTTCTTTGGATGCATTTGCATGTTTTTGATTCTTTCATAAAATAATTTCAGAGCTTACTTCCTGCAACATGCAACTCTTCAAATCAGAAAACCTGAGATTAGACAAAAAAAAAATAGTTAGGGTTTGAAAAGAATGGAGAGGAAAATAAAATAAGATTGCAAAGCAAATAGAATCAAATAATAATAATAATAATTCATGGCTATGGAGTTCCTCCAACTTCTTCCATAGAGTCTCCCTCTCAGATTTACCACAAAAAATAAATGAAGGAAGCAAATGAATGTTTTGTTGTGAATGAAATGTTTTATATGACTTAAATAATTAGAAGTTTCAAAAATAGAAAAAAATAATTATTACTTATTATTACTTAAGTCACTACATGATATGTTCCTTATTTGTAGCCAACTTGTTTTAGTAAGGAAATGTTTTATTATTTGTTTTAAAATTATAGTCATGCTAATTAAATTTATGAAGTGTAATCATTAAATTAGTATAATATCTATTAAAAATTATTGATTATGTGAGGTGCTTTTTTATTTTATTGATTTAATTTTATTTAAATAGTAAGTTTAAATTTTATTTTTTTATTTTATTGATTTAATTTTATTTAAAAAGTAAGTTTAAATTTTATTTCATTTTTGTGAGTTAATTTCTAATTTCAAAATGTATTATGTATTAAAAATGTAATATTATTCTAAAGATCAAAATAAGGTACATAAAGTAATTATTTGAGAATGATCATAGATTCATAGAGGTTTGAAGCTGCATACTTCATACTATTTTCAAAGAGGCTACTCAGAGGCCCTGCAATCAAAGCATTCATGCTACCGATAGTTGAATCCTTTCCATTCAACATATAAGAATTAGGCCAATTTGGTAGAGAGGTCTATACTAAGGATAGTGAACAAAGACAACCTTTAAGCAAAGAGGTCATCCTTACTTTTTGTTTAACTCTGCAATTTGATTATTTTACACTTTAGGGTTAGAATTAAGGTTACAGTTAGAATTAGAATTATGGTTAGTACTAGGGTTACAATTAGGATTCGGGTTATAGTTATATTTAGGGATAGGGTTAGAATTACATATAGCGATAGAGTTTAGATTAGAATTAAAGTTCAGGTTAGAATTAGGGTTACAAATTATTACAATTAGGGTCTAGAAATAAGGTTCAGGTTAGGAGAAGGGTTAGAGCTATTATTAGAATGAGGGTTAGGGTCAGGGTTAAAATTAGGGTTAGTATTGACCTAAATGTTAGGGTTACAATTAGAGTTAGGGTTAGGGTTATAATTAGGGTTAGGATTAGGGTTAGAATTATAATTAGAATTTGGGTTATAATTTAAAGAAGGTTCACAATTAGAATGAGAATTAGGGTCAAAACTAGGGTTAGAGTTATAATAAGGGTTAGGGTTAGGGTGAGATTTAGGGTTATGGTTCAAATTAGAGCTATGTTTAGGGTTAGAATAAGGTTTAGGGTTAGGTTTAAAATTAGGATTAGGGATAGGTTTAGAATCAGAGTTAGGATTACAATTAGCAATGTGGGTAGAGTTAGGGTTACAATTAGGGTTATAGTTAGGGTTAGGGTTGGAATTGTAGATAGAATTAGGGTTAGGATTAGGGTTAGAATTATAATTAGAATTCATGTTATAGTTTAAAGAAGGGTGACAAATAAAATGAAAATTACGGTCAAAACTAGGGTTAGGGTTATAATAAGGGTTAGGGTAAGGGTGTGATTTAGGGTTACAATTAGAATTAAGGTTAGGGTTATAGTTAGGTTTGATTAGGGTTATAATTAGGGTTAGGGTTAGAAATAGAATTAGGGTTACTAAATTAGGGTAATCTCTAATAATAACCCTAAATTAGGTTATTAAATTAGGGTTATGACTATAATTAGGGTTAATGTTAGAATTAGGGTTAGGGTTATAATTCTAAATAGGGTTAGGATTAGGGTTAAAATTATAATTAGAATTTGGGTTATAGTTTAAAGATGCCCGTGACAATTAGAATGAGAATTAGGGTCAAAACTAGGGTTAGGATTATAATAAGGGTAAGGGTTAGGGTGAGATTTAGGGTTACGATTAGAATTAAGGTTAGGGTTAGGGTTATGATTAGGGTTATAATTAGGGTTAGGGTTGGAATTGCAAATAAAATTAAGATTACGATTAGGGTTAGAATTATAATTAGAATTCATTATAATGGTTACGATTAGCATTAGGGTTAGGCTTAGGGTTTGAATCAATGTTAGAATTAAAATTATAGTTACAATCAATTTTATGGTTAGGGTTAGAATTAGGGATACAGTTATGGTTAGAATTATAGATAGGGTTAGAACTAGGGTTTATATAGGCTTATGATTAGGGTTAGAATTAGGGTCAAACTTCATATTAAGATTAGAATTATAATTAGGTTTAGAATTAGAATCAGGGTTAGTATTAGGGTTTGGGATATTGTTACAATTAGGGTTACAATTAGAGTTAGGGTTACAATTAGGGTTATAGTTAGGGTTAGGGTTGGAATTGCAAATAAAATTAGTGTTAGGATTAGGGTTAGAGTTATAATTAGAATTCACATTGTAGTTTAAAGAAGGGTGAGAATTAGAATGAAATTTACAGTCAAAACTAGAGTCAGGGTTATAATAAGGGTTAGGGAACTAGGGTGTGATTTAAGGTTACAATTAGAATTAAGTTTAGGGTTATGGTTAGGTTTGATTAGGGTTATAATTAGGGTTAGGGTTAGAAATAGAATTAGGGTTACAAAGTTAGGGAAATCTCTAATAATAAACCTAAATTAGGTTACTTAATTAGGGTTACGACTTAATAAAATAGAAATTTTGATTAACCTCATCATAGCCCAAGGTTAAGGTTAGAATTAGGGTTATAGTTAGGGTTATTGTTAGAATTAGGGTTATTGTTATATTTAAAACTTAGGGTTATAGTTAGGGTAGAATCAAGGTTATGATTAGAATTAGGATTAGGGTTAGGGTTAGGATTAGGGTTCCTATTAGAATTAGGGTTAGAATTAAGGTTGTTGCTGTTAGAATTGGGGTAAGAATTAGTGTTAGGGTAAGCATTAGAGTTATAGTTAGGGTTAGGGCTAGAGTTAGGGTTAGAATTTGGGTTAGGGTTAGGGTTAAAATCATAGTTAGAATTAGGATTAAGGTAAGGGTTAGAATTAGTGTTATTGTTAGATTTAAAATTAGGGTTAGAGTAGGGTAGAATCAGGGTTATGATTAGAATTAGGGTTAGGGTTTTTATTAGAATTAGGGTTAGAATTAAGGTGGCTTACTATTACAATTAAGGTAAGAATCAGAGTTAGAATTAGGATTAGGGTTCAAATTAGAGTTAGGGTTAGAGTTCAATTAGGGTTAAGGTCAGTATTAAGGTTAGGGTTAGGTTTTGAATTATAGTCAAGCTTAGGGTTAGAGTTAGGATTAGGGTTAGGGTTAAAATTAGAGCTATGTTTAGGGCTAGAATAAGGGTTATGGTTAAAGTTAGCTTTCAAAGTAGGATTAGATTTAGGGTTTAGGGTTTGGGGTTGGGGTTAGGGTTAGGGTTAGAATTAGGGTTACAAGTATAATTAGGGTTAATGTTAGAATTAAACTTAGGGTTAGGGTTACAATTAGGGCTAAGTTTAGTATTAAACTTAGGGAGAAGGTTGCAATTAGGATCAACCTTAGGGTTAAAATTAGAGCTATGCTTAGGGTTTGAATAAGGGTTAGGGTTAGGGTTAGATTTAGGGTTAGAGTTCGATTTAAAATTAGGGTTATAGTTAGGGTAGAATTAGGGTTGTGATTATAATTAGGTTAGGGTTAGGGTTAGGGTTCTTATTAGAAAATTAGGGTTAGAATTAAGGTTGGTTACAATTGGAGTTAGGGTTAGAGTTCAATTAGGGTTAAGGTTAGTATTAAGGTTATGGTTAGGTTTTGAATTATAGTCAAGATTAAGGTTAGAGTTAGGGTTAAGGTTAAAAATAAAGCTATGTTTAGGGGTAGAATAAGGGTTATGGTTAGGGTTAGCTTTAAAATTATGATTAGGTTTAGGATTTAGGGTAGGCATTAGAGTTACAGTAAGGGTTAGGGCTAGAGTTAGGGTTAGAATTTAGGTTAAATTCATAGTTAGAATTTGGATTAAGTTAAGGGTTAGAATTAGGGTTATTGTTAGATTTAAAATTAGGGTTAGAGTAGGGTAGATCAGGGTTATGATTAGAATTAGGGTTAGGGTTCATATTAGAATTAGGGTTAGAATTAAGGTGGCTTACTATTACAATTAAGGTAAGAATCAAAGTTACAATTAGGATTAGGGTTCAAATTAGAGTTAGGGTTAGAGTTTAATTAGGGTTAGGTTTTGAATTATAATCAAGCTTAGGGTTAGAGTTAGGATTAGGGTTAGGGTTAAAATAAGAGCTATGTTTAGGGTTAAAATAAGTATAAGGGTTAGGGTTAGCTTTAAAATTAGGATTAGGTTTAGGGTTTAGAGTTGGGGTTGGGGTTAGGGTTTGAATCAGTGTTAGAATTAAAATTATAGTTACAATCAATTTTATGTTTAGGGTTAGAATTAGGATTAGTGTTAGGGTCAGCATTAGGTTTAGAATTAGAGATACAATTATGGTTATAATTAGGGTTATGGTTATTATTATAATTAAGGTTAGGGTTAGTATTAGGGTTAGGTTTATTGTTATAATTCGAGTTAGGGTTAGTATTACGATTAAGGTTGATGTTTGAATTAGGGTTAGGGTTCAACATTGATATTAAAATATTCGTTAAAAATAGGTACCCTTTTTCTAAATCTAACCTAGGTAATTCTAATATAACCTTGGTTGTGACCCTAACCCAAATCCTAATTCTAAATCTAACCCTAATTATATTTCTAACCCTAACCCTAACCTTAATCCTAACACTAATGCTAACCCTAACTCTAATTCTAACCATAATTCTAACCCTAACCCTAACCCTCACCCTCACCACAATACTAACCCTAACCCCAATTGTAACCCTAACCCTAATTCTAACCTAAACACTCACCCTAACCCTAATTTTAACCCCTAACTCTAATCCTAAATATAATATATAATATAATATAAAATTTTAATTATTATATATTATAATTATTATTATTATTATAAACATAATATATTATTATATTATATAATATATTATATATATTATAAAAGATATATCTAATATAATATTTTTTAATATATTATAATTAGTGTTACAATTAGACTTGCGGCTCCAGTTGCTACTAGCATATTTATATTAAATATAATATATCTAAAGTACGCCAAGAGATATCCTTCTCGAGGCGCCTAATGTTAGGAGTAGTGATTAAAAAAATAGGCACCTCAAGAAGGATATCTCTCGGCGTACTTTAGATATATTATATTTAATATAAATATGCTAGTTAAAGTTGCCACAAAGAAGTGTTATTTTAGAGTTGCATTTCTTGATTAAAAACAAAACAAAATAAATCTATCTAAATAACTGTCATTTTCTATATTTCTATATCAGAATTAGACAGATTTATGGTCTAATTTTTTTGTTTTATTTTCAAGGTTTTGGTGCTTCTAGAATATTGGGCAAGTATTTTCATGAAAGTAATTTATTGAATCTTTCTATAAGGAGGGAGAGAGGGAGAGACAGAGGGAGGGAGAGGGGAGGGAGAGGGAGCGATAGAGGGGGATGGAGGGAGAGATAGGGGGAGGGAGGGGGAGCGGTAGAGAGCGAGGGAGGGAGAGGGAGGGAGAGAGGGAGAGGGAGAGGGGAAAGGGAGAGGGGAGAGGGAGAGGGGGGGAGAGAGAGAGGGAGGGAGAGGGGAGAGGGGGGAAGGGAGGGAGCGAGAGGGGAGGGAGGGGGAGGGAGAGGGTGTGATAGAGGGGGAGAGAGGGAGAGTGGGAGAGGGAGTTGGAAGGGGAGAGAGGGAGAGGGAGAGGGAGAGGGGAGGGAGGGAGGTAGACAGAGGGAGATGGAGGGAGAGAGAGGAGGAAGGGAGAGAGGGAGAAGTGAGGGAGAGGGAGAGAGAGAGAGGGAGAGGAGGGAGAGAGGAGGGAGATAAGGAGGGAGGGAGGGAGAGACAGAGGGAGGGAGAGGGAGAGGGGTGCAGGAGGGAGGGAGGGAGAGGGAGTGGTAGAGGGGGAGGGAGGGAGAAAGAGAGAGATAGAGGGAGGGAGGGAAAGGGAGAGGGGAGAGGGAGGGAGGGAGGTATAGGGAGAGGGAGTGGTAGAGGGTGAGGGAGGAAGAGTGGGAGAGTGGGAGAGGGAGATGGAAGGGGAGCGAGGGAGGGAGAGAGGGAGAGGGAGAGGGAGAGGGAGTGATGGGGGAGAGGAAGGGCGAAGGGAAGGGAGAGGAAGAGGGAGTGGGGGAGGGAGCGATAGAGGGGGAGAGAGGGAGAGTAGGAGAGAGAGTTTTAAGGAGAGCGAGGAATGGAGAGAGGGAGAGGGAGAGAGGGAGAAGGGAGGGAGGTAGATAGAGGGAGAAGGAGGGAGAGAGGGGGGGAAGGGAGAGAGAGAGAGAGGGGGGAAGGGAGAGAGAGGGAAGGAAGGGGGAGGGAAGGAGGGGTGGATGGAGAGAGGGAGAAAGGAGGGAGATAAGGAGGGAGGGAGGGAGAGACAGAGGGAGGGAGGGAGGGAGAGGGGAGGAGGAGGGATGGAGGGAGGGAGAGGGAGCTATAGAGGGTGAGGGAGGAAGAGTGGGAGAGGGAGTTGGAAGGGGAGCGAGAGAGGGAGGGAGAGGGAGAGGGAGGGAGGGGGAGGTAGAGGGAGAGAGAGAGAGAGAGAGAGAGGGAGAAGGAGGGAGGGAGAGGAGAGGAGAGGGAGAGGGAGAGGGAGAGGGAGAGGGAGTGATAGAGGGGGAGAAAGGGAGAGTGGGAGAGGGAGTTGGAAGGGGAGCGAGGGAGGGAGAGAGGGAGAGGGGGAGATGGAGAGGAGAGGAAGGTAGACATAGGGAAAGGGAGGGAGAGGGAGGGGGGAAGGGAGGTAGAGGGAGATAAGGAGGGAGAGAGGGAGAGATAGAGGGAGGGAGGGAGAGGGAGCGGTAAAGGGGGAGGGAGTGAGAGAGGGAGAGATAGAGGGAGGGAGGGAGAGGGAAAGGTAGAGGGGGGGAAGGGAGAGATAGAGGGAGGGAGGGAGAGGGGGAGGGAGGGAGGTGTTGACTTTTTCCTAGACTAGATGCTTATTCCCAGATTTCCCTACAAGGTAGCCATCCGTGATCAACAGGATCTCTGGGCCAGGGGCCAACAGTGTAGGAGATAGACTCTATATTTTATCTCCTCTTCTTCTTCAGGCTCTGCAAAACCTAGGGGGGTATTCCCTACTCAACATCTATGAGGATATGCATACAAAGGCTGGGATGCTGACAGAAAGCAGATAAGTCCTCCTGTAAGTAGACCAAAACTGAAAGATAAGAGCAAAGGGGCTAGCTTTGGGCCTATTTGCAGTTGTAGACAGAGGACTGAGGATCCTAAAACTAATTCTAATGTCCTAATGGTTGTTTTAGATTTTGATTTGGATTTTAAGTTTGGATGCAAAGCTGGACATGGTTGTAACACAAAAACAAAGCATGACTGGTGCCTATCCAGGGCCTGGAGTCAGTAGACATACACCTGTGAATGATCAACATGAACAGCTAAAACTAGATTTCAGGGGGATATATGTGATACCTGCCTTACAGATATCTCCCAATACAGAGTGTTAAGTTATCTCTACTTATGGCATCCCTACTACAGTATACCCTTCCCAATGTTCAACCTGAAAACAGTTTAATCTACCCCTTGAGCAGAAGTTAAAAGATCAGACATTCAACATAGGAATTCTATGCTCTAGAATCTAAACATTACCCAAATATCCAGATTCAGAAGAAGAATACATGCAATACTGGAGACAGAATTAACAAAACACATGCTAAGATAGCATTTCTCATATAAGATTAATCATGAAATCAGTGGGTTCGTGCCAAACATACAACAAGAGATACATAGACTCACAGGTTTAGCTGTACAGAGCAACCAGATCAGCTTGTTTTGAATTACAGAGCCAAAAAATCTTCAACTTTCAACAACCAAAAATGAGTAACACTTCCTGCTTATAACAGCCAGGTAGTGTACCACAGCAATTAATTACATGGTTGACCAAAAATCCTGCCAGATACACAGTATCAGAAAAATGGTGCTCAACGCATTACCAGATTGGCGCCCAAACATGAATGCAGCAGGTAGGGGAGGAGACAGGAAGAAACCTTGAGCCCTGCGCCACTGTCCGTTGATGTACACCTTCAATCGGGTACCAGATCCGCCCATACCTCTACAACCTTCGCCATTAATGGCGCACCAACCCGCGGCCTCGGGAAAACGTCAAACTGTGCATCACAACCATTTCCTGCCAAGATTCATCGTCATGATATTTCAAATATGCAGGATATCAATTATCCCACACGCACCCCGCGGCGACCTTTTCAACACTTTATATACTAGGCCACGAGCATATATAATGTCGGTGCTTTTGCTCCTGACGACACTAGTATAAGACTTCATCATCATCCTCCAACAGCATGATATCCTGTCGCTTGAAATATCACCCTGACGTTAGCATCATATCACAATATAACCTGCATGATAATCGCCTTCATCGGCACAACCTGATCCATCGGAGGAAGATCCTCCTGCTTAGCCGATACCAAAAGTCTGGCCGATGGACATCCTGATGACGTCACCGTCATATCCTACTGACTTCATCAGCATATCTGCCTACTACGCACCTCCTCATATCCGGATGACGTCATCATCATGTTTGCAAATATCGGGGGATCTCCACAAGATGATCAGTGTTAGAAATATGACCCCCCCGGACCTTGATGACGTCATCATCATATCGACATCAGGATGATATTCAGAAGATAACCAGATATTTGGAAATATCATCCTGATGCACAAATATCATGCTGCACTGTAGCTCCACTATAAGATCGGGGTGATAGATGAATATGCCAGATATTTGAAAAGATCACCCCCACTAGATAATGCACGAAGCCGACAGGCGGATATCTCCCTTTGGAAATATCATGATGCAGATAGGCAGAGAAATAGATATCACCCTGACATAAGAATGACGTCAGCATCATCAGGATGATAAAACAACGAACATGAAGTGATACAACAACATCATGATGATATTGACTAAGATCATCCTGACGTTCAAAATATGATGACCCTAGTGAAAATCGGGTCATACTTAGAACTCTTCAACAACATCATCAGGATGATCATAACCAAGATCACCCGATGATAAAAATATCACCCCGGCGAAATATCATGCAGGCAGAAAATATGATGACCCTCGCAAGCAACACGGCGATAACTGGAAATATGATGATGATGTTGACGACCCTTAAGAAAAAACAAGTCAGGTTGAACAACTCAGAGAATAACCCCTTCAGAAGATTGGGGTGACATCATCATCATAAAAGGGCAAGGTGATAATTGGAAGATCACCGGATACTTGAAAAATCACCCCCGCAAGCAAATTAGGGCACACTGTAGCTCATCAGCAGGATCAGGATGATATCCAAACATCACCCGATATGAAACATGATGATCCTGATGAGAAACCGGTCGACAGAAAACATGATGATGCTGACCACCATCGAAGCAAACATGATGATGATGACCTCCTCCTCAGGAAAATATGATGCTGCAGCTGAAAAATGCTGAGGAGGTCCAACACCTAGAACATTTTTTGGATACTTAGGGAAAGTGCCTGCATGAAAATTGCTCAAAAACTGTCAGTCAATTCAGGCACTAACAGGAGGGAAAGTAAGTGGTAGAGGGGAAGGGAGGGAGGGAGAGGGAGAGGGAGAGGGGAGGGGGAGGGAGGGAGAGATTGAGAGTGGGAGAGGGAGTTGGAAGGGGAGCGAGGGAGGGAGAGAGGGAGAGGGAGAGGGGGAGGGAGAGGGAGAGTGGGAGAGGGAGAGGGAGAGGAGAGGGAGGGAGAGTGAGTGAGGGATAGGGAGGGAGAGGGAGACAGAGAGGGAGAGGGGAGGGAGTGAGAGCAAGCAAGGGAGGGGAGAGGGGAGACTAAGAGAGGAAGATGGAGATGGAGAAGGAGAAGGAGGGGGAGAGAGAGATGGAGATAGATGGAGAGGGAGAGAGGGAAGGAGGGAGATGGGGAGAGAGAGAGAGAGAGAGAGAGAGAGAGAGAGAGAGAGAGAGAGAGAGTTGGAAGGGGAGTGAGGGAGGGAGAGGGAGAGGGAGGGAGAGGGAGAGAGAGGAGGAGGAGGAAGGGAGAGAGAGGGGGGAAGGGAGGGAGGGAGGGAGTGTAACATCCTGCCATGCAACGCCGAACAGTAAGGGCCAGAAGAGGGCAAGAATAATTTTTTTGACATAGATAGATAACATACATATGATATAGTTGCCGATTTGATATGTCGACAACATTCATGGCCAAGTAGGGAGGGAGAGAGGGAGATAGGGAGGGAGGGGGAGGGGGAGGGAGGGAGAGATTGAGAGTGGTAGAGGGAGTTGGAATGGGAGGGAGAGAGGGAGAGGGAGAAGGAGAGGGGGAGGGAGGGAGAGGGAAAGCGAGGGAGGGAGGGAGAGCGAGCAAGGGAGAGAGGGAAGGAGGGGAGAGGGAGAGGGAGAGGGGAGGGGGAGAGGGAGGGAAAGGGGAGGGGGAGGGGGAGAAGGAGAAGGAGAAGGAGGGGGAGAGAGAGATCGAGATAGACAGAGAGGGAGAGAGGGAAGGAGAGAGAGAGAGAGAGAGAGAGAGAGAGAGAGAGAGAGAGAGAGAGAGAGTTGGAAGGGGGAGCGAGGGAGGGAGAGGGAGAGAGAGAGAGAGGAGGAAGGGAGAGAGAGGGGGAAGGAAGGGAGGGAGGGAGTGTAACATCCTGCCACGCAACCCCGAAGGGTAAGGGCTAGAAGAGGGTAAGAATAATTTTTTTGACATAAATAGATAACATACATATGATATAGTTGCCGATTCGATATGTCGACAACATTCATGGCCAAGTATGGCCGAATGTACAACCCAAAGGAGAGGACTAAATCACCCTCCTTGCAAACATCGTAAAAACTATATTTATTTTAAACACCAAATTCAATGTTCCTAATACCTGTTTCCACCTTTAAACATATAGCCATAATGATCATCATAAAAATGACTAATTTCACAAGCCACTACAGATAGCTCCAGATATAACTAGGAATAAAAATGGCTAATTTCACAAGCTGCTACAGACAGCTCTAGATATAACTAGGCATAAAAATGACTGATTTCACAAGCTACTACAGATACCTCTAGATATAACTAGGCATAAAAATGACTGATTTCACAAGTTGCTACAGACAGCTCTAGATATAACTAGGCATAAAAATGACTGTAACTAATAAGTAACAATGTTGATGACAGGGTTACAACAGCAATAAACCTGCTCAAAATAAAAGTTCCCAGATCTGAAATTGGCCCCAAAAATTATTTCATATTTTTGCATTTCTAGTTGAATCCCACTTTTAAAATTAAGTTAAGGCATGGGTTTTCAAGTTGGTAAGGAAATGCTCTGTTTTGCCCCAAATTTTAAATAAATTTTACCAGGCAAAAAGAGGAAACCCAAAACCAAATTGGAGATAAAGAGAGTGTAACTAAACAACTTCCAAATCTGATTTCAACCACTACCAATACAGATTGCTCAAGAAATTTGAGAAATGAAATAAAGAAAAGAGATTATATGGGGCGACAGGTTACCCACTGGGTAGAATTTGCCCAAAAATCAAAGTGCCCAGAATTGAATTATAAGTTTGACCCAGTTGAGATATGGGTATTTCTACATGGAATCCAAATTTATTTTTTATTTTTATGACTGGATACAAGGTACTGTTTTGAAAAATGTGTTATACCAGACTGGCACAAATTTTGACCAAAATTGAAAGTACCTAGATTTTAAATCAGAGCCTGACCCAGTTGAGATATCAGTGTTTCTAGTTGAATTTCATATTTGATTACAATTTTATGATAGGATTCTGAGGGCTGGATTTAAAAATATTTTTCTGTCCCTAAATTAACAATTGGAAGATGCAACTATGAGAGCCATTTTAAACCAAATCTGACATCGACCCAGTTTAGATTATGTTGTTTCAAGTTAAATTCCATAGTTGGATTTGAGTTTAAACATAGGAGATTGAACAAGTTTAGAAAAGTCTCTATTTTTCCCCAAAAAATTCAATGACCATTTTGAAAATAAATCTTAAAACCATTATGCCATAACAACACCTAGAGTAACCAAGATTCCCAAAACATTTAAACACACACAAACATTTCAAACTTAGAAATTCAAGGAATACACAGAAGAATACCTTTATTTCTGCCCAAATTGCGATGAAGAAATGCTCTGTTTGCAAGGCATGGCTAGATTCTAAAATAGAACAATAAGACAACAATGTTATACTCACAAACTTTTCCCAAGAGCCATCGTATGACATAGAGTAATAATATAAAAAAAACTGACTTAAATCATTTAAAACAAAATCTGATTTTTCTTTCAAATCTTCCCCAATGCATAGCAAAGAGGAGTTTGAAATGAAATCCATAAGGTATTAAAACTTAAAATTAAAATATCAAATCTCTCATTTATCATGAATAAAAATAACGCAAAAAGACATTCTCCCCAAGTAAAAATACACATTGAATCACTTAATGCCAAATGTCAGTTCACACTAAAATAATAATTTAAATCACCAATATGACATACCAAAGTAAATTACATAGTAAATTAATGCCAAACCATAATAAAATACCGACAACCCATAACGAGTTACCCCAACATCCAAAGCTGGCAAACTAAATAAGACTAGGTGGGTAATCCAAACGTTACCGCAGGGTAACCAGAAGGTAAATACTTATCACAGAATCACTGCACTAACCGGGTGTAGTGGGCTAGGCTAGGCAACGTTTGGCCTGTGACTATCTCCAATAACTACCATCAGGGAGTAAGAGTACACTTAGGCTTGTGAATCCAGGTAGAGTTGATACCCAGTACCTACAACACTCCAATCATACATCAAAGTACATGTGCATATAACATATATCATATAGCCAAAACAACAATCATCAGGAAGAGGCTCATGATATCGTAAGCCTCTCGGATATGACTATTATGACATCATCCCTTTCCTATCCATAATCATACAAAAGGAATGATATTAGTATGTAAACATGTAAGTATGTAATCCAACATGATAACTAATCATGTCAACATCATAATAGTATTGAAATCCATCAAGGAAAAGCAACATCCAAAAAGTGAACATGAGGTCGTTAGATCCTACCCCCTAGGACTAGGCTTACTCCTGGAAGCCTGCAATATGCTAAGATGCAGCCATCGCACACATGAGTCCATGAAATTCAATATAAATATAAAATTTAGCATGTCACATTCATTCTGATATACATAATTACATGTAATATGTCCTAGTATCCAGGTAAAGAAGAGACAAGGCACTCAATTTCATATAAAATATACATTAGCATACAATAATTAAATCCAATAAAAATAAAGAATGATGCCATAACATTCAATTTTCTCAAAGAATCACTGTCTCAAACGACCTATTAGTTGCTCACAACCATCACTTTGCACATTTACACTAGCATAACCCACACAATTTTCTCATAAATTGCAGCAAAATGCACTTTTCAGTATACAAAATTTCCAATTCTCTAACTTTTAATATGCAACTATCTATAAAATGGAGTTCACAAACACACATATAAGCACATTTATAGGATTTATGACCTCCACTTTCATAGCATGCATGACATCTCTATGCATTAAAAGTAGAAATTTGTCACTTTACCAGGTATGACGATGTAGATTTTGTTCTCTTCTATATTTTAATATGCAACTACATACATGATAAATTGTACCACCTACATATGCATACATACTCATTCACATCACAAGTCTACATTAGGGGTTCACATGGATGTCATAGTACCATCCATATCCATGAGTCCATAACCAATAACCATGTCTAGCATCCATATCCATGAGTCCATAACCAATAACCATGTCCAATATCCATATCCATGAGCCCATAACCAATAACCATGTCCAATATCCATGTGTCTTGATGGCATTGACCGACCTAGTGAGCCCTTCCATACAAGACACAATGACATATCTCTTGTTTGTGTAAGGGTTTTAGCCTCCAAGAGATAGTCAAACAATAGGAAAGTAGTGAATTAGAGCTTAGAACAACTCACACATACCCCCATCCCTAAGGGTTTCCATGCGTCTACTTCCTCATATGCACTCAAACGAGTGGATCTCACCTTACTTGATGAGGAATCACATCACAACACAAGACCAACATTTGAAAATAGAAAAGTTAATGAGTTTAGCCACCAAAAATATAAATAAGGAAGAGTAATTCTTAAATCGAACAATAAAATAAGAAAAATGTGCATAATCTTCAACAATAAATAAAATGTAACTGCAAGAATTACACACCAAGAAAATCATCCGTGGACACCAATACAAGCAAAATAAACCAAAGTGCTAGTCCACACAAGCATAGTAAAAGTCACCAATAACTGAAAAGAAGATTCAAAATCTTTGAAATATACACATTACAACACTACGTGACTATCGCTAGTCACCACACGAGGAAAGAGGAAAACAAGCGTGACTATTTCCATAGTCCTTCATGTGGGTGCGGCCAACTCACACAACCTCCACATGGAAAGGTATTGTGCCAGAACTCCCAAGTCACATACCTCATGCAGTGTGACTGCGCATGCTATACGCCAAGCAGAGAAAGCATGTAATGGCTATATACTGCATGGCAATGTCCTACTCATAGCAACATGTTGCACAGTGTGTACCCATGGAGAAAGCACATGTGGCAACACACCGAGCTAGAGGTACACAAGGCTAGGTTCCACTCGCATGCCACCCAATCGGAATCGAGGCAATCTTGAGCGAACCCTCTACTCTGTGTGAGCAACCATTCCTCTCTACACAAGTAGGAACACAACATAAATACTACACCTTGATGTATCTAGGTACATGGCATCATGTCCTCAAGCTTGACTCGCTACCATCAGTGACATGACATCATGACTAGCACTGTGTCAGAACATCAGTGGGGTGTGGCATCATATATAAGGCATCATGTCAGGACACGAGCACTATGGAATACCTCACATCATGGGATCACATCCATCCACACATACTGGAGCTCAAATACAATCACATTAGGGTAAGATCATAACTGTCATAGGTGCTCATATCATAACTAATGTCATCCTCAAGAACTATGTAGATTAGGCTAACACTGTATGAACCAAGTATCTGGTCCATTAATAAGGGGAAGTAGTGAGTACTTTTTTGAGAGGTTGAAATGATCACCATCATTTCACTCTGCCATTATACATACGATGTGCAATTCCCTCCCAAGGAACTTTGTCACTGCTAATACCCCTCCACATATTGACCTATCAACAACCCTCAGGTTGGCAATCAATAGGATGACAACAAGAAAACACATAGGTGGTATGATTTTCTCCCATACACATAATCCAAACATACCCTCCATGGATGGGTACACAGTATCACCATCCCATGGGCACACATCTCAAGCACTAGTTATTCACAACACTCAGCAAGAGCACATTACTAGATGTTAACATCATGGGGAGTACAATCACATTTTCTCTTACCCAAGGAATACCATAGCCCACATATGACTATGCAACATGATGCAAAATATACAACTTTACCCAATAACAAGTACTCCCAAACATCTATACCAATTTCTCTTTTCACAAGGGCAACTCATTTACCCATAACATCATAGATTCACTTGCAATGCTTCCAACATAATGTAATGGTGCTTGATCATGTATAGCATCATCACCACCATCTTTACATTAGTGAATATACGTAAGTAACATCTTTGCAATTATCATTACATTCACTTTTATATTCACATAATGATATACAACTCATTTTACACCCATTAAACTCTCTTCTCATAATAACACATAATGTGACATCATATCACAAGCCACAATAATACCATTCATTCACAAGAAAGTGAGAAACTAGATCAACACAATCAAATGAGTTTGGTTGAGGAACCCTAGTCATTTCTCAACATTCACATCCATACATATAAGCATAAGTAACCTTGGCTATGCCAATGACATTCAATTGCTCACTCAAAGCAAGATATGCAACATTCTTATTACCTTAGCATTCACTATTTTTAGTTTGCATTAAAGTACAAGTGTTCACCTATATGATTTCATTAAAACCACAATGCAATAGAGGAGATCAAATTTCATCAACAAGATATATCCACTAAGAAATTACCATCCTCATTCAAGTTTATTAAACAAGGATGAACTAATTAACATATAATCACTTTCAACACATAACCATAACAAGCATAAGGTGTTCTTCACTCCTATCTCACTAAATCTTTTACTTATTGCAATTTTAACATAATAATTAAATCTATATGCCATTATTCTAACATCTTGTCAACTATTGACAACTAGAAGAGGAGAGAAAAATAGATTTTATCTCAAGTCAAGACATTACATGCCAAGAGTAAGGGGGAGAGAGAGAGAGAGAGAGAGAGAGAGAGAGAGAGAGAGAGAGAGGTATTTGGTGGTGTATGCATTTATGTGTGCATTCAAGATTACTTTGGTATTCACTATGTATGTTTGAGAGTTAACTTTAGCATTCAATTGGTGTGTGCATGTGTGTGGGAGAGGGAAGAATGTTTGAACTTTGTCATTTGGTATTTGGCGGTGCATGCATGTATGTGTGCATTCAAGATAACTTTGGCATTCACTGTGTATGTTTGAGAGTTAACTTTAGCATTCAATTGGTGTGTGCACGTATGTTTGAAAAATAACTTTGGCATTCACTTTGTGTGAAGTGTGTGCCTATGTGTTTGAACCAACTTTGGAATTTACTTTTTTGTGTATGAATGCACTTTGAAACTGTAATTTTTTGTAGAATGTATGTACAAAAATACTTTGACATTCACTGTAATTTGTGTGAAATAGTTTGGAATCTACTTATTTTTTATTTGAAATGTGTGTTTAAACTTTGGCATTCACTATAGTTTGATATATTTATTGTTTGTGTGACGCGTGGCTTTGACCTTTTGCATTAACTTATATTTCATTCACTTTGCATATTTAAAAATCGAATTCACTTTGTTTTCATTTATTGTTTGTATGAAGGGTGTGTTTGAGCTTTGGCATTTACATTGTGTGTGTGTGTGTGTTTTAATTTTGGCATCCATTCATTGTTTGTTTGAAGTGTCTCTGAACTTTGTTTGTTTAGTGTCTTTCACTTTGGCATTCACTATTTGTTTATTTTAAGTGTGTTTCACCTTGGCACCCACTTATTGTTTGTACGAAGTGTGTGTTTAACTTTGGCATCCCTTTATTATTTTAGTGAGCCTAGGTATTCATTTCATGTGTGTGAAAGATGTGCAAGAATCCCTTTATTATTTGAGTGAGCCTTGGTGTTCATTTTGTGTGTGTGAAACATTTGTATGAACAAACCTTGATATTCACTTTGTGTGTGTGTAAGGAAGTTTGGTCACTTTATTATTTGATTTAGCCTTGGTATTCATTTTGTGTGTGTCAAATATGTGTATGAACTAACTTTGACATTCACTCTGTGTGTCTGTAAGGAAGTTTGGCATCACTTTATTATTTGAGTGAGCCTTGGTATTTATTTCATGTGTGTCAAACATGTGTATGAACTAACTTTGACATTCAATTTGTGTGTGTGTGTGTGTGTGTGTAAGGAAGATTTTGTATTTATTTTGTGTGTAAGGGAGTTTTAGTAATCATTTTGTGTGTGAAATGTGTATGGACTTAGTTTAACATTCAAATTATGTTTGCAATGGAGCTTTTTTATTCATTGTGTGTGTGTGAGAGAGAGTGAACTAACTTTGATATTTACTTGGATTTGAGCCACTTATTTGTGTGAGGTGTATGCTTGAAATTTGGCATCCCCTTATTGTTTGAGTGAGCTTTAGTTTTCATTGTGTGTGTGTGTGTGTGTGTGTGTGTGTGTGTGTGTGTGTGTGTGTGTGTGTGTGTGTGTGTGAGAGAGAGAGAGAGAGAGAGAGAGAGCTTTGGCATTTACTTTGTATGGAGTGTATGAAATTTGGAACTACTTCATGTGGAATGTATGTGTGTGTTCAAACTAACTTTGGCCTTAACTTTATATGTGTGTATGTGTGTCCAAACTAACTTTGGCATTCACTTTGTGTGGAGTGTATGTGTGTTTGTGAATGTGAACTTTGTTTGACATTCACTTTGTGTGGTGTGTGTGTGTTTGAAATTTATTTGGCATTTCAATTTGTGTATGCATGTGTGTTCAAATAAACTTTGACATTCACTTTATGTGTGTGTGTGTGAATTTTATCATTCACTTTGTGTGCAATGTATGTGTGTGTATGGATGTCTATGTGTTTTTGAACTAATTTTGGCATTCACTTTGTGTGGAGTGTGTGTGTTGAAACAAAAATTTTCATTCACTATGTAGAGTGTGCATGTGTTTGATCAAACATTGGCATTCACTTTGTGTGGATTGTATGTTTGTACATGTGTTCAAATGAAGTTTGAAAATAAACTAAGTTGTGATAAGGGATATGGGGATTAGACGCATGCATCAGAATTGCTATGACTCATAAGGAATGAAGAGATACGACCTTCCCCAATCCCTATCGGCATGGGGGGAGAGAGAGAGAGAGAGAGAGAGAGAGAGAGAGAGAGAGAGAGAGAGAGAGAGAGAGAGAGAGACTTTGGCATTCATTTTGTGTGATCACACATAAATAGGGAATTTTTAAGGGAAAATAAACATTGCTACATGATTTTTAATCAATAACTTTTTTAATTCACTTTGTATTGTGAATCTCTTTTTAATTCTTAGTGGTGTGGTTTTGTTGGTTTATATTTGGTTTTTAATTATTAAGGATGGACCAATACAACATGAGTGTCCATATTTTGAAGTATGTTTGGGGTTTAAATTTGGATATTCACTTTATGTATTTTGAACACATAAATAGGGAATTTTCAAAGCAAAATAAAAATTACTACATGATTTTTGACCAACAATGTTTTTAATTCACTTTGTAGTGTGAATCTCTTTTTAATTCTTAGTGGTGTGGTTTTGTTGGTTTATATTTGGTTTTTAATTATTAAGGATGGATGAATACAACATGAGTGTGCAATGTTCTATACCAAAATCTTTTTGAATTTTCTAACGTGATATTTTCTTCTATATTTTTGTCATTACTTCGTTTTTCTATATTTGATTCATGTATTATACTTATGGACTAATTAAGAAAACATAAAAACAAAACATAGCTAACATATATTTAAAACAAGTGCCACATAGTGGCCAATACTTGCCTTGTAGTGTTGTTATTATAGTATTTGTTTAGTTGTAATTTTTTTTGTTGATTAGCTATTGGTTGTATATAGTATTGGTTTAGTTGTAATTTTTTTTATTAGGTATTGGTTGTATAGACAAATTGCATTCGAATAATTGAAAAATTAAATTTTGAAGAGTGTTGAAATGTCTTGGTAAATAAAATTGAAATCTCAAAAATAATCTAATTTGGTAAAAATAAAATAGGACTAAAATATTTTCTTAACTATAAAACTAAACTTTACAAAGCCTATTAAATAACACAAATATTTCCTTAAAATGTAATAATACTAATACTTTTATAATCTAAAATGCATTGAAATATTGTAAGTTTGAATAATAAAATAAAAAATGTAATAACATGGCAAAATATTTTTTGTGATACTGTAGATTTTTAACTCTTGAGTAAATAAAATTGAAATCTCCAAACTAATCTAATTTCATAAAATAAAATGTGTCTAACCCTAACCCTAGTTGGGTGTGGAGAGATTTGAAATGTCTGCCTAAAATATTAAAATGTAATAATATTCAATACTATTAAAATTTAAAATGCATTAAAATATTGTAAGTTTGAAGAATAATTACACAATATAATAACAATAATTACACAATATAATACTAGTAAGTACTTTTAGAGAACATGATTTTAATTATTTTAATTAATCTAATATTGTGGTTTAGTAATAATTTTTTGTAAAGATAAAGAATTGTTTATCATTTCAAATTTGTAACTATTATATTTCTAGAACTAAATTTATAAGGAAAAATTTATGTGAACTTGTTTTGAAATGTCTTGGGTAAATAAAATTAGAATCTCAAAAATAATTTAATTTGGTAAAAAATAAAATAGCACTAAAATATTTACTTAGCTATAAAACTAAACTTTACAAAGCCTATTAAATAACACAAATATTTCCTTAACTATAAAACTAAACTTTACAAAGCCTATTAAATAACACAAATATTTCCTTAACTATAAAACTAAACTTTACAAAGCCTGCATATTTGTATTATGTGGAGAGCATGTATAGAGATTTTAAATGTCTGCTTAAGATATTAAAATATAATAATATTAATACTATGATAATTTAAAATGCATTAAAATATTGTATGTTTGAAGAATAAAATTGAAATCCCAAAAATAATCTAATTTCATAAAATAAAATGTGCAGAACCCTACATTTTTTAGTATTATTAATATTATAACTTTATCCCTTTGAAAAAAAGTAATTTTTACGTTTAGAAATTAAATTCATAAAAACTGACTATTCTTCCATTTCATAATTATCACCATCCATTTAGGCATGACTTAACTAGTGGAAAGAATTTGTGTTCATAATTTGTTGACTTGCCACATCCTCTCCTCAAACCAAAATTCTCTCCTCATTTATAGCTTTTTGTTGCACTCTCCACAATGCGCAGAGAAGAGGTCATTTTTTTTGGTCAATGACAATACAAATAAATCATTTTTCAATAATTTTTTGTTAAAAATTTATCATGTTGACATAGGAAAAGTACAAATTTAAATCAAATTTGCCCAAATAATCCTGTCTTTTGATTGGTTTACAATCAATAGATTAATAACTAAATAAGTGTGAACTCAGTGCAATAGTACTGTCGAAGGCAGGTACTAATAAAATAAAAGGGTTAATGAGATACACACCTTTATTCTCTTAAGTAAAGAAAATAACTATAGAATAACTCTTTAACTCTTAAGTAAATTAAATAACTATAGAATAACCCTAACTCTTAAATAAAGAAAATAACTATAGAACAACTCTTAACTCTTAAATAAAGAAAATAACTATAGAATAACTCTTAACTCTTAAAATAAAAATAACTCTTTAACTAAATAAAATTAACTCAAGATTGATATCTCTCAACATTTACAATATTTTTGGATAGATATATTTATATGGCTAACTCTTAATAATTAAAATAAATTTATATGAAAAGATGGTATATATACTAGCATATCTATATTTCAAAAATATATCTAATTAATCAATTTACCACACATAGGTGGAATAGGCACCTCTAGAAGGATATCTCTCTTTTAGATATATTTTTTAAATATAGATACGCTATTGTGATAAAACCCTAATAAAATATAGTTTAATAAAATTTAATTTATTTATAAAAATAAAGTGTCACTATATTTTATTAGGGTTTCATTTTGTTTTATCCACAATCAATTAATATGTTATTTTATTAGGGTTTTATCATATAAATAAAAAAGGAGCAAAGTATATTTTATAGATTTTACTATGGAGACATCAATTTTATTTTATTTTATTTTATATATAATAAAATTTAATTTATTTCTTTTTAAGTGGCTCATGTTTTATAAAAATAGAGTGTCCTAAAGTAATATTTTATAACATTATATTTTATTATATTTCCTTTTATTACATATAAAATAATATTACACTCACCAATAATATAAAATAACCTTTATAAAATGTACCCAATAAATTATCTTCATATATATTTATTTTATTACAAATAGTAAAAACTTAGCTTTTTAGGATTTAAAATTACTTGTAATTTTATTTTATAAATTTATGACTTTATAAATTTAGTTCTAGAAAAATTTTAGTTAAAAGTGAGGATGCATGAATTCTATGTTTGATTGGTTATGGAAAATGTTATTTTATGAATAATTTATTTTATAGCTATATTTTACTAGGGTTTCTTTACACAATAAATACTTTGGGTTAGTTGTTTACATATATCTTTAAAATAACAAAGTCTTAATCTATATTAAAAATGAAAGGATTAGTTAATAAAACCCTAGCTAAATAGGACAAAAATTTAAAACCTAGCTAAATTAAATTACATATTATACAACACAAAATTTTGATAAATAAGCTCACATAAAACAAAACGAAATGCATAGATTTTTTTTTATATATATTTTACCAATGAATTTGAATTTTTTTTATATATATTTTACCAATGAATTTGAATTTTTTAAATTCATACATGTGATTTTCATTGATTTTCATTGATTTTCATTGATTCTTGATTTTGGGCTTCTTGATTTTTATTTTGTACTTCTGGCTTCTGTAATTAGTGATTTTATTTTTAGTTGTTTTTGGTATTGGAGACTTTCAAACATTTATGTTGTATAATGATGTAGTTATTAATGTTGTATTTGTCGGCTATTATTTTTTTTAATGTTTATGATTATTTATTTTAATATGTAGGCTATTTAATTATTTTTAAATTTGTTTTTCTTAACACGCACCATTTTACCCCATGTTGCTCCTCTGTAGGTTACACATATACAAACCTATATAGAGCCCTGGTGGGTTCATTTAGAACCTTTCAACTTCCCAAATAGGACCAAGGGCCCTTTGATTGCATACTTATCTTTAAAAATCTATCTATAAGACACCAACAGATATCATTCTCCAAGTGCCTTTTCCTCTTACTTTATGCTTGTTTACATGTTTCAATGAACTCCACTTAAGTGGATAAAGAATGTGCTTTCTTCATTAGAGGCTTCTTAAAATCTCGAGATGCTAATTAAATACAATTTATATTTATATTTAATATAATAGAGAAAAATAATAAAATAAATAAAGAGAATTAACTTTCAAAATTCAACTAAATTGAATTAAAACATACACGTGCATAAATTCTAATCCATTCTAAGAAGTGTGAAACAAATTTTAAAAAGTGAAGAATTCATCACAAGTCAAATACAAAGCGTGAACTATGGAGATACAAGCACATGTACAAGGGTCATTGGGTCCCATAAGACCACATGACAAGGTAAAACTAGATAATCATGATAAGGGTCGCATTACTTCCATGAGGTTGAATGAGACAATAAAACTGTGATCCATCACTATGTATTCTCCAAATGCCTTCTGTTGGTCAATATTTATTGCTTAATAATTACCAAGTTCTTTCACACTTAATGAAAACTTTAATTCTTATCTTGGAACACATAGCCAAAGACCAATAGTTTAGACCAACATATCCTCATGATCACATATGTATGAAAATAAAGGCATGTGAAACATCACATAATAGGTTACTCAATATTTATGGTCATAGTAGTAATCACAATGATCAAGCTCATCATATAAGAACTTTGTAATCTTAATCATGATATATCTCAATAAAGTAATCATAATTAGTATAATAAACATTATATGAATGATTTGAAATGGTCTCTCCCGCTCCTCTTCCTGCCCATGCGCCTGGTTTACAAGATTCGTCTGTTGCTGGGTTAATAATAGAGATTTCTTCTGCTGCTGGTGTGGCTACCATTGTTAGCATGCCATTAGCGACGGTGGGCTTAGTTGTAATGCCCACACCCTAATACATTAAATGGAACAATACAACAAGGAAAAAAAACCTGAGACACCAAACATTTTTTTCTTTTATACTAGGTTGTGCTCCATACTTGCTATGATTGTTCTAGCTAGATTAATTTACTCCGATTAGTTTATTTCCATAATGATGAAGAATGAGAGAGGAAGTATTAAATATGATGAATGGCTAGGTTGAGGATAGAATGACAACCTTCTCCTCAGTTGAGTGCCCATGTAGGTTTGAGCCCCCGCACTAACACATGTCTAATTAAATATTTCTCCAAGAGCTAAAGGAAGTCTATGACAGGTCGTCCAAAAGGGGTTTAAGAACATAGAGTTAATTTATAATATCCATCCAAAGTTTTAATATCACTTCCTCTTAAAATTTTTAGGGCTCCTTAAGAGTACATGAGAAATTAAATGACTCATTTTTAAAAAGATAAGATTTATATAAAGCAACTCCTTTTAAAAAAAAATCATGCCCATAAATTATTGTATGATCTCATCAAGCAATGCTTAATTTTGAACATTTGTAAAGCTTCTTTTAGACATTTGTGTTGTAAAATATAAGCGAAATTTTAAAAGACTGTATTCTAAGAAAGGAGAGATTTTGGACGAACTGTCAAAATTTATATAGGATTTATGAAGATATAAAAACTTGATGTTTATATGATTTACTTAGACTAAGACGTGTCATAGTATTTGAAGGGGACCATTAACTCGATAATTGTCATAAAAAAAAATCTCTTGACAGGCAAGTCGATTGTCAAGTCAAGCAACTACCAAGTAATATGCAAGCATTAAAGCAAGTCTTAAGCATCTACAAGTACTATAAAATATGGAAGATATTAAGCATTACGCTACACTGCATGTCATATTGGTATCATAAGTATAGATATAATACAGAGAATGAACCTGAGTTAATTTCCTCAGCTCTCAAAACTAAGGTAGTGCCACTCAGTAAACTGTTTCCAATGTAGTAGCACTCGGAGAGGCTAGTTAAGGCAATAACATAGATTATTATAAAAAGCTACATCCCAACTATCACCATAAAATAAAAAGGGTTATAGCAGTGTTGGCACTCATAGAATGTTCAAGAAATATGCTGATAGGAGCAACCCAAAGGGAAAGAGGGTGACCTGGTGGAAGTTCATATATTCATTTAATCAGTGAGAGACAACTTGAGCAATAAAAAAACTCACATAGAAAGTCATATTGGCTAAAATTCCTATGGTAAACATAATTTAATTGAAAGATTGTTAACATATTTCAATTCCATTATGGTAAAAGGAAATAGATGAAAGTAAATATTATTACTTTATAAGTTCTACCACTTGTGCTTTCTAGAAGATTCCATTGTGTCCTAATATCTTTTTTTTGTTATTCCTTCTGCCCTAATTTCCTCACAGTTGTTTTGTCTAGCCACCATAGCCAGAGAGTTTCTTGGAAATGGGTGCAATTGTGGCCATAAGAAGAATTGCTACAACCCTTTTATCCCACACTGTTGATCCTCCTATAAGGTAACAGTGACCAGAGGAGTACTTCTACAATAGAGGGAGGCATTTTCTACCATGAAAGGGGTTTACTTCTCAGTGAATGATTTATGCCTCGAGGAACAACTCAAGGGTTCGATGATGGTCTAGTTTAGCTTCTAGCAATGGAGATACCCAAAGAAGATAAGGGTATTTGTCTACTATAGAGGTCTCCATGAGCACATGGGACATCCCTATGACAGCTATGCCCTCTGTAGTAAGTAAGAAGTCTATAGTTTACTTTAAATCAGCCCATCCCAACTAATGAAATTCTCAATAAGCACTAGTTTCTCATAATGACAGCTGAAAATACTAAGTCAATTTTTCTTTTCTCTTATTTTTAGTAACTTTTGTTTTACAAGTGCTGGCAACAATATATGCTCAAATCTGTTCTTCCTCTATACAGCATTGCTTTGATAGTTCAAGTGCCCAGAGGACCTTCTAAATTTAGGTTGGGTTTGTCACCTAATGGGAAAGCAAGTGAGGAGTCTTATACAAAGGGTTCTGCTACTAGGGTTTACTCAAGATTAAAAAAAACATTGTGCTGACATTCAATCTATCTGCATAAAAGAAATATACATTTCACCTTCTAACAAGGAGGCAACATTGCTATATGTCTCTCTCTAATTTATTTTTATTTAGACATTTATAAAACAACACACTTTGTGTTTAGACTTTAGTTTAATGCTTTACACCTAATCCACTAACTGAAACCCACAACAAGATACTAGTTTGTGCTGTAAATTTTTGTGATATTATCTAAACAGTAAACACTTTTTTCTTTTTTTAAACTAGAAATTTGTCTGATGGTCTAAGATTTATATTCATTTGTAGCATGATATCATTTAAAATGCATTTGTTTTATAGGGTGGGAAATCTATATTTCAAATAAGAGCTCACAAATGCTGTAAAGCAGAAGGAACAATAATCTTCCTATAGTTATTTAGAATCTCCACAAATTTTAAGGAGAACTAGTTTTCATGTATCATTTAGAATGGAATGATTATACAGACACTATAATCTATTACTTTTTTTATTCTATAACTAAGACTATCTCCTTTTTAAATACATATATTTCTTTCTATTTTCTAGACATTAGTAGAGTCAAGCTAAGAGCTTGAAGTATTTGAACATATGGCTTATGCCAGATTTAAAGCATATGCCTTCTTCCCTTCTGTAACATGAATTTCCTTGATAGCCTCTCAAGCGAGTACAAACATCACTACTAATATTCCCTTCCACAACCTATAGGAACCTGCAATCATCCTACCTGCAACCAAGATAGAAAAAAAAATTTCTACAGCCAATGGAGGCTCACCTCCTAGCCTAGGACAGCAACTACCCACCCCTGAGCTTGGGGGAAAACATAAGGAGACCAAATGGAGTACGTAAAGCAATAGCACAAAACATAATTTCACATAACATATATACCCAATATCATCACGCAAAGTTGCCCAGCACAAGCACCTCAAGCCACAAGACTTCATGTGAGAAATTACCCAGTGAATACTTTTTTTACAAAGGGGAAAGGAAACATTGACTTGCAAGAAGAAGGAACAAACTTTAGGGTACTCTTACCTAGCTTGCTCCTCTCAAGGAGATTTAAGGGTCATAATGCACCTTGCAACAAACTCAACACAATAGTGTCCAAAAGACAATGCAACAAAACACAACACAATAGTGTCCCCAAGACCATGCAATAATCACCACACAATAGTGCCCCAAAAGACAATATCCAATAGAAAAAGGAGTTGATTTCACAACATTAAACAATCCCAAACTAAATTATTTACCAGTACAATAGTCAACACTATAGACTCTAATTCTTTATTTCTCATATACTTTTTTCCTGATTTAATGTGTCTTGGTATGTAATATGGATTGGAGCCTACCTCATTTGTACAACACCTGAAGAAGATAAAATTTAGATCCTCCTATATCTCTTCATCCTCTCCCTTTTCTATTTACCATAGTCCAGAAAAAAAATTACAGCAGGTGATACCAAAGAATTATAGTACTAGGTAAGAAAAATAAGAAAGAACAGTTACAAAAATTGGTAATCATATGCAGCCCCCTAGTAAGTCCAGCCAAATTTTCCCCTTGACACTACTCCTTCTGGGAGGAATACTTGTCCTCTAGACCAAGATACTTGTTACTTTTACCTACAGTTTCCAACTCTCCCTTCCCATCTCCTTACAACACACCACCCTATTTGATGACTCATAAATCTCTTAATTTTCATCACCCTTTTTGGGGTAAAAATAAAAATTTCCAAAAATCAATCTTTTGTGGTTTTTCTTTTTCCAAAATGGATGCCTAAACTATATTCTTAGATATTAAGAAATTATTATTATAGCAAAAGTGCTTTTTTAATCATCTTGTACCCCTAATAAGAGGCTAAAGGAATTAAATCAATTTAAGTCTCTCATCCTATAAAATACATGTTACAAGAGACAACATACAACATGAGATAAAACACCACATGTGACAACAAGTAATGTAACACAACACAAAATATGACAACATGTAATGCAAAACAATCACAACATATGACAACATGTAATGTAACACAACTACAACATACAACAACATGTAATGTAACACAAAGAACTTAAGTCTCTCCAAGTGGACTTGGTCTGCTTAACTGGTTATTGACAATAGGGCCTCCATGTGTTTTTCCCCATTTACCACTAGCTAGTATATACCTGCACACTTGATTTCACTGTTAGCTATTATCATAAACATTATAGCCAAAACACTAGTAGTTAATATTGACATATACATCAAAAATCAAATCCCTCATATAAGCATGTACTTACAAGTCTTCATTTAAAAAATAGCAATATTGTATTTAACAACAAGAAGTATCTCATGAGTAAAATCAAAATCAAAATCTCACATAAGGTTGAATCATAATATCCCGCAATGAAGTAAACCACCACACAAGATATCAAATGTGAAGTACAAATTAGCATATGATCATATCATGTTGGCAACGATACCATGAAGTAATCCACTACACTAGGTGTCAAACATGAAATTACCAAATTGCTGTACATTATGAAGTAAATCTCTACTCAAGATATCAATATAAAACATTAGATAGTATGGGACCATAACTTGTTCCTTATCATGACAATGGTTAGTTTTGCCACATCTAAGTTTAGATAATCATCATGCATCAAAAGAGTATATCTAAGCCCATGACCTAAACTCATGCTAATACAAAATGCGTAATACCCTCCTGATAGTTTACAAAATGATAAGACATTAGTGTAGTACATCTTACGATAAAACAAGATGATCTCAAATCTATTTTATGGTAGTCAAAATATGTGATTACATATACAACTTCTTCCTAACTCATCATTGTAGAAACATATTATAGATAATGTAGGCATATAATAGAATGTGCTTCATACAACAATTCATTGAGGAGTTGAGAGTTTCTTACCTTCACCATGAGATAGAACAATGACACCACCAGTATTTTAACCAATTTATCAATGCACCATGAGCCAGAAGGAATGGCATATGGATTAGAAGCTGATTTATGATTAGTTCAAAGCACCTTAATTGAGAAGGTATTTCTATCCTTAAAATAAAACACAAGATAACATCGAAGATGTGAGGATTGGGTGCTACGAAGTAAAAGCATTTATTCCAACATGTGATATAGGCAAGAGTAGAAGCTAAGGACAATAACCTTTAGAATATATGGTAAATGATGTATCAGTTTGAAGTAGGAGAAAGAGTGGGTAATTACCAAGGAGAACCCAAATTTCACATAAGTGTCATGTGCCCCAAGGAAAATATTTTCCAATAGTTATGTATTCCTGTAATTCAGATATTGATTCCACAACAAAATATAATCAAAGAACATAGATTGACTAACAATTGGCTAGGCTACTTACACAATATTGGTAGTAAGGTCTTACCATAATAATATCACTAGGGGAGGTTCAAGTGGGCCTACACATGGCCTTACATTCTCCCCCCCTTACATAAACTTCCTCCTGGAAGTCCCTAAGAGAAGAGGGCTATCTATTAAAATCAACAAATTATTTTACTCATCATATAATAATAAGAAACCATATTATGTCTAGACACATCGATGAAAGTTAACCACATACCTCATTTTAAATAGCTAAGCATGTCCTTAAATCATTACTACTATCATGAATATATAAATTTATATCTAAGGAATAGAATCAAGTCACATATTCTATTTTAGTCAAAAAAAAATAACATTTGATTCTCAACAACACTCAATGACTCACATAACATAAAAACTTAATTCCACATATAACACATCATCCGAATTCAAAGTCTCCTTCACATCACATACCTCTCCTAGGTGAATCACATGATGAAGACCATACTCACATGTCTCAATATATATACTCATCATGAAGACATCACATGACTCACACCACAAGGGTCAACAAGAAAGGAGTATTACAAGGAGGACAACATTGATATACCACTGAGCAATCTATAGTGTCATGGAGCCAAATAACCAATGAATGAATAACCATGCAATGTAGTTGTGCCAATTTCGAATAACATATCACCATATAGTATCACTTCCGAAGGAAATACCAATATCACCCATACCATAGTGCTAATATCAATGAATAATCATGCCATGTAGAATCTGTTATGTTAGAATCAAATCATGAAAGATGGTCTCGGGTTCCTCTCTAGGAGCCCACCATACATAACCCAGTATGAACAAGATTTCCCTGGGCCATCTACTCCCCTATACAACCTCTCAGTGATCCCTCTAGGATATGACGGTAAATAGTAGTCACATTACTCCACACATACCAGTAGTTGTAACATTAAAGTGCCTCAAAACAAGAAAGTTAAAGAATTAAAGCAACTCATAAGTTAACCCTCAATAAAATAAAAGAAAAGAAAATATAATGAATCGTAGAAGAAATGGAGATCAAATAACAATCATTGCATTATCCCAAGTTTATCCAAGAACATGTCCTTGAGGCAAAAGGACTAACTCAAACATAAAAATGGTCAATTAGCCCAAAGTAATAAAACACTGCTGGCTTGCAAGAAAAATAATCAACACATAAATAAATACTCCAACAATCTCTTAGAAATTTGCATATTACGATCACCATGCAACCTTGCAACAAGGTCACCTAAGGGTAGGAGGGGAATCATACAGTGATTTGAAACCACATAAGATAATAGCATGCAATATCACAGTGGTCTCAAACCACATGAAACAATATGGTGGTCTCAAACCATAGAATAATATGGTGGTCTTGAACCACATAATAATATGGTGGTCTCAAACCACATGAAATCATAGGCTAGTCTCAAACCATGGAAATAATATGTTGGTCTCAATCCACATGAAATCATAGGGTGGTCTCAAACCACATAAATAAATGAAGAATCACCATGTCATAATAAGTATGTCCCACACAACCTAGAATTTGCCATCATACCAATGTCCTCTAATATATGCCACACATGAGTTGTCTATAGGATCTAACATCCACCTTACAAAAGAGAACCCACAAGCCTGTATGGTTAGCATGTACCATGTGTCTGCTTGATATCACACATGTATAAAATTATCTACATTTACCCCAAGTAGAGAACAATATACTTCATACTTATACTGATAGCCACATCAAAAGTCATGTTATCACTATAACAAAGTATTAACTACTATTCTCTCATTACACACAAACTATCATTTTATCAAGCTACCATCTAAATTACCATGTCTCACTTATCTTAATTCATGTCTATCAACTCTCTGAACATCATGATAGCCCATAATGTGTCAATATCCAGAGTTACCAATCCCTTTTGTTTGTAGCCAATATTAAATCTCAAAATCAAATTCTATAATGCTATATGTATCTAGTGTAGTGTTAGTACCTCATAACTGATAATAGCTTCCCAAATACTAGAAATCCATGATAACATCTATTGGGACAAGAAAATTTTAAAATTTTCCTATACTCCTATCCACCCCATGTCCAACCAAATCAGAAAATCATACGCCCAAAATCATAATAGAAGCTAATAAATTCCATAAACATAACATGTTTTTACTACAAATATTTGTCTCACCTCTCAAACTGTAGTATAAAAAGGGGGCCTTAGTTCTTTGATTTCGGCAAGACCTCAATTTTTTTAATACCGATCCATGTTCCATTTGAAGTGAGCTAGATGTGTATTGGCATGAGGATTATGGTCAGAGTAAAAGTTTTAGAAACCTCTGATGAAAGAAGTAACACTAATGACCCTTCATTAGAGAGAGAGTCCCCAGTCATGCCGAATTAATCAAATGTGAGGGCCATCGAGATGAGAAAACATTATCAGAGAATAACCCGAACACTCCCCCGACAGTATAGATCACACCGGCAAGAGAATTCGTTAAGACTCCTGCTAAACAACCCATGGAATGAGTGGAACTAGTGACTCACTGGGAAGAAATCCACATCAGAGAAAGAGATTAAAGTCTCTCCGGCCTTATGATGTCTCAGCGATCATAAGGCATTTTCGGTCTAAGTCACACTGATGTTTATGGAGGATATGACTCATCGGCAAAAGGGAACAGATCGGAGTAGAATTTACAAGTCCTGTCAAATCTATAGTCACAATGGCGAAGGATTTTAGTGACATGTGATGATGATCATTCTAATAAAGGATAGAAAGAAAGGCATTGGGGAAACAACTAGGATATGATAATTCAAATGAAATCATCTTGATATCATATGTTGTTCTAATGAAGATAGTGACCACACTCATCGATAAGACTCTTTTCAACAGGTTATAAAGACAAGCGATATTGGTATTAATTTCTTGAGTCTTACCAATTTCACTAACCTGCCCTGTAAAGAGAAGCTAATAAACATTTTGACAAGACTCATACTGATATTTATATCAGAGATATTTGAAATATCAAAGTATGATGTTGTTCTCACAATGATAATGTAAGTCAGGTCGATAACTACTCCTGTGCTCATTCCTATGTTGGATAAACCTTGAAATGTCTTGTCGATATAGACTTATATATGTTTTCATAAAAGGTAATATCAAGGAGACAAAATGATGGGTCACAACGATTGAGTCATCTGCAAATGTTCACGCCATAAGAAGTTGTTAGATCACCCCAATATTACAAAAGTCCCACCGATGAAGCACGTTATGACAATGTGACATTTCACAACAATTATGAAAATCAATGTACTGGAAGTATTAATTACAAGCTGAGAAGAAATCCCCTGAAGAGTCATTCAAAATCATTGCAATTAGGTTCAAAAGAATTGAAAGGAAGCTAGGTGTGCGGAAACACTTCCTACACTAATCTATTGAGGAGAGGGCTATGCAAATTCAAATTTATCCTAACTATTACATTGATGTTAAACCATTAACATGAGATATAGTAGCAAAACACAAGAGCCAGAAAGAAGACAGAAGAAGAGAGACAAAGATTTACGGTGGGGAAAACCCTTATCGGGTGAAAAACCCCACACTCATAAACCTGCACAATGTATTAACAAATCTAAAAGAATGTTTAAAACACACTTGCAATGCAATCTTCAATGGTCTTCGACACTCATGTTTGGAGTCAATCTGGTAGCATAACAGTACCTGTAAACCTGTGATACAAACTCCATCTCCAAGCACTTGTATAAATAGGAAATACAAGGCAATATTGGACCTTTCTTGGAATGGGCATCCAACATGACATCTTAGACCATAACCCACGCCTAGGGACACTTGGTCAACATTGTAGGATGTGTCTATCGCTTGTCCATAGCTCCCATTGCAAAGAGGTCGCCTATTTCCAAAATGGGCTATGACAGATGCTCTTACGACACTTATGACCGTCATAGAATCTGTCATAGCGGTTACAACTTACAACTATAAGAGAATCTATCATACACATGCTATAAATAGCATATTCTCTTACAACATGTCATATTCCACCTTGGGGCACCCAAATATGCCTCATTCAAAGATGCTTCATGACACATGTCATCACCTATCTTACAACCTTCTATTTCTAACTCTTACATGTCATAGATTCGTCATAAGAATCCGTCATAACCGTTTCGGTCAAAGATTCCTTACACAACATAGAAGATGCCGACACATGGCAGAATATTCCTACCACCCACATCCCACAACGTGACAATATGGAATTTCCAATTATTTACAACATAGGCAATTAAATAATAAATACAAACATTACAAAAGAAGAGAATTACCAAGGTTGAGACACCTTAATTCCCAACATTCTCCCACTTGTCAAACATCTTGTAAAAGCCAATAGAAAAACAGGATTTAACTGCTATAGGCCGAGAGGCCCATAAACTCTGAACACCATCTAAACTTCTCTATGCCCACTAGCTTCGTCAATGCATCTACAACATTCTTCAAAGTATCTACCTTCTCCAAATTTACCTTTCCATGCTCAACCATGTCTCTCACGAAGTGAAACTAAACATCAATGTGCTTTGTTCTAGCATGGAAAGTTGGATTCTTCACAAGACAAATTGCACTCTAACTGTCACAACTAATCGTGATCTGACCTGCATCAACACCAATATCTAAACACAATCTCTTTAGCCAAATGGCTTCCCTACAGGCATGAGTTGTTACTATGTACTTAGCTTCTATCGTGGACAAAGTAACAACAGCTTGTTGCTTACTCATTCAACTAATAGCACCACAAATAGTGTAAACACATAAGCACTGGTGGATCTCTTGCTGTCAATGTCACCTGCCCAATCTGAATCCACAAATCTACAAATATCAATAGAATGTGGAGGTCCTGAAACATTACCATAATAGCAAATGGAATACTTAGAAGTACCCCTCAAATATCTGAACACTTGCTTAACTGCATCCCAATGAACCCATCCAGGATTAGCCATAAATCGACTAAGGACTCCCACTGCTTGGGCAATGTCTGGTCTTGTACAGACCATAGCATATATCAAACTACCAACAACACTAGCATAAGGTACTCTACTCATGTCCTCCACCTCACTAGGAGATTTTGGACAATCCTCAACAGAGAACTTTGACCCCAAAGAAATGGGAACACACAATGGTCTACAATCTGCCATGTTGAATCTATCCAACACGGTCTTCACATACTTACTCTAGCTTAACCAAAGTTTTTTGTTGGTTCTGTCTCTTCTGATTTCCATTCCTCAAATGTACCTGGCTGCCCCTAAATCTTTCATTTCAAACTGAGCTGACAACTGAGATTTAAAATCAGAAATCATATTCTTACCTTTCCCAATGAGCAACATATCATCAACATACAGTGCAATAATGAGAATACGATCACCATCAAACTTATAATAAACACACTGATCTAATTTCGATCTCACAAATCCAATTGACAACACAAAGGCATCAAACTTCAAGTACCATCTCCTAGGGGATTACTTCTAACCACACAAAGACTTCTTAAGTTTGTAAACCAAATTTTCTTTACCTTTCATCATGTAATGCTCTGGTTGTGACATATAGATTTCTTCCTCCAAGTCACCATGAAGGAAAGTTGTCTTCACATCCATCTGTTCTACCTCCAAGTCATAAGCTGTTGCGAGAGACAACAACAATTGAATGGATGTCAGCTTTGTAATGGGAGAGAAGATCTCACCATAATCTATACCCTCCACTTGTGAATACCCCTTCACAACCAATCTGGCCTTATACTTCTCAATACTGCCATCTACACCAATCTTCTTCTTAAACGCCCATTTGCATCCAACGGGTTTCCGTCCAGGAGGTAAAGTCACCAAGTCCCAAGTTTGATTCTTTTCCAAAGAAGCCATTTCTTCCTCCATGGCCTCCTTCCAGGAACCTGCATCCTTCATATCCAAAGCCTCTAATATAGTTCTAGGTTCATCATTGTTAGTGAGCAAAGCATAAGCACAACTAGAATCAAGCAATGTAAAACCAAACCTTTCAGGTTGCTTCCTTATCTGTGTAGACCTCCTCAAGAGCTGAGGTTGAGGTTCAGCTTCTTCATCTGAGCTTTCAGAGCTGCTAGAGCTCTCCTCATCATTAGGTCCAACATTGTCTTTCTGTTCAGTCTTCTTAGGGGTTAGAGGAAACTGAACAACATCCTCTTTCTTTTCTCATTCTTCTAGCTGCAAAATAGTGGAAGAAGGTGTAAGCTCTCTGAAGATAACACTTCTGCTATACAACACTTTTTCAGCCATGGGGTCCTAAAGCTTGTATCCTTTCACACCAACACCATAGTCGATGAAGATACACTTAATAGTTTTGTTCTCCAACTTTGACCGCTTCTCCCTAGGTACATGTGTATATGCCTCACAACCAAAAACATGAAGATGCCTTATTGAAGGCTCTCTACCAGACCACACCTCCATGGGTGTCTTTCCAACAAGAGCTGATGTAGGAGATCTATTTACCAGATAGCAAATAGTGGCAACAGCTTTAGCCCAAAAATTTTGTTCTAAGCTAGCTCCACTAAGCATACTCCTAGCCTTCTCCATCAGTGTCCTGTTCATCCTCTCTGCAACTCCATTTTGCTGCAGGGTGTATGGAGTTGTCTTGTGCCTTTCAATCCCAAGTTCCTTGCAATACTTATCAAATTCTGTAGAACAAAACTCACCACCATTGTCAATTCTTGAACATTTAATCTTTTTACCAGTCTGATTTTCAGCAAAGGCTTTAAACTCCTTAAACTTGCTATAGACTTCAGATTTTCTTCTGAGAAAATAAATCCATGTCCTTCTACTGTAATCATCTATAAAAGATACAAAGTATACAGATTTTGATAATGAAAGAAAATTAACAGGACCAAACACATCAGAATGAATAAGGTCCAACACATTAGAAGACTTATGAGAACTTGAGTAAAACTAAACACGGTTTTGTTTTCCATAAATGCAATGTTCATAAAAGTCAAACTCAAGATTACAATCATCTAACCCCTCAACGAGGTTCTTATTTTTCAGGGTATGTAGACCCTTCTCACCAATGTGGTCAAATCTCTTATGCCATAACATTGTCTTTTCTGCAGGAAGTTTAACTTCCAATGCACGATTACAACCATCAAGACTAGAAACAACAGATTTCTTCACTGCTTGTTCAGATGGTGGGGATGAAGTGACTGCTGCCCTCCTCCTTGAGTCAAAAGAACTATTGCATTGGGAAATGCATGCCTCTAGCTGAAACAGAGTACCTCTCCTAGTACCCTTAGTAAGCACCATAGCTCCTCTAGTCATCTTGCATCCTTCTTTCAAAAAGACAACCTGCACACTTGCATCATTCAACATACTTACAGAAAGCAGGTTCCGTGCTAAGCTTGGGATGTGCAAAACCCCAGAGATCCCCTTCACTCGCCCATCAGGGAATCAGATAGAGACTCTTCCATGACCAATGATCTTCAGATGAGAATCGTCACCCAGATATACCTTTCCACCATCAAACTCCTCATACTTAGTGAACCAGTCTTGATGTGAAGTCATGTGGAATGATGCACCAGAGTCAATTAGCCACACATCATCAGATGCATGGGTTGCCAAGGCTGCGATGAAAGCATCACCGTCATCTTGTGATTTGTCAGAATCTGAATCAGGAGCTTTCTTCTTTTTCTTCTTCTCCTCTTTGTATTCCTTTCAGAAATGCTTAGTCGTGCCACAATTCCAATAAAGAGCCTTGGACTTTCCAGAAGATTTGGATCTCCCACGGGATTTGGATCTACTCATCTCAGCTTTCTTGTCCTTCTTCTTCCCTTTCTCCTTGGGTCTTCCACGAACTGCAAGGGCCTCTTTAGCTACCTCAAAAGACTTTCTCCACATCTCTTCAGACAATAGCGAAGAAACCACCTCTTCCATTTTGAATGTGGATGTGGTGCTTCCAATTGCCATGACAAGATGATCCCATGAGTTTGGCAGAGAACAAAGCAGGGTCAAACACCGATCCTCCTCCTCCATCTTTACACCAATAGATGTCAATTATGCAACCAACATGTTAAAGGCATTCATATGCTCAGCAACGGATCCTCCATCCTCCATTCGAAGAGATTACAACTTCTTTCTTAGGAAAAGTTTATTGACTAGGGATTTGGCTTGATACACATCCCCCAACTTCTTCCAAAGGAGTTTTGCAGTAGTCTCCTCATGGACATTTAACAACACAGAATTGGCAAGACTAAGTCTTATGAGACCCTTAGCCTTCTGATCCTTGAGATCTCACTCATCTTGTGACATTGTAGCTGGTTTAGTTCTATTCACACTTTCCCAAAGGTCTCGGTCAACTAACATGTCTTCCATTTTGAGCTTCCACAGCTTGAAATTACTGCCATTGAACTTCTCTACTTCAAACTTTCCTGATGTGCTAGCCATCTCTTTGCTGCAATAAGATACAAAATGCTCTGCATAGACTCCCACTCAACCTAAGATTAGCTCAAAAAACCCCCAACTAACAACTAGGACCAAAGGTGATCAAGCTCTGATACCAACTGAAAGGAAGCTAGGTGTACGGAAATGCTTCCTACACTAATCTATTAAGGAGAGGGCTATGCAAATTTAAATTTATCCTAACTATTACAGTGATGTTAAACCATTAACATGAGATATAGCAGAAAAACACAAGAGCCAGAAAGAAGATAGAAGAAGAGAGACAAATATTTATGGTGGGGAAAACCCTTATCGGGTGAAAAACCCCACACTCAGAAACCTGCACAATGTATTAACAAATATGAAAGAATGTTTACAACACACTTACAATGCAAGCTTTAATGGTCTTCAACACTTGTGTCTAGAGTCAATCTGGCACCATAACAGTACCTGTAAACCTTTGATACAAACTCCATCTCTAAGCACCTGTATAAATAGGAAATACAAGGCAATATTGGACCTTTCTTGGAATGGGCATCCAACATGGCATCTTGGACCATAACCCATGCCTAGGGACACTTGGTCAACATTGTAGGATGTTTCTAACACTTGTCCACAACTCCCATTCCAAAGAGGTTGCCTATTTCCAAAATGGGCTATGACAGATGCTCTTATGACACTTAGGACCGTCATAGAATCTGTCATATTGGTTACAACTTACAGCTGTAAGAGAATCTATCATACACATGCTATAAATAGCATATTCTCTTAGAACATGGCATATTCCACCTTGGGGTGCCCAAATATGTCTCATTCAAAGATGCTTCATGACACATGTCATCACTTGTCTTACAACCTTCTATTTCTGACTCTTACATGTCATAGATTCGTCATAGGAATCCGTCATAACCATTTCGATCAAACATTCCTTACACAACATAGAAGCTACTGACACATGGCAGAATATTCCTACCACTAAGTGGGATGCCTATCTTCTCATGTGAGGACAAATAACAAGTTGTCATGATCCATGTAGGATTGACACATCACCGTGCCACATCCCACAACATGACAATATGGAATTTCCAATTATTTACAACATAAGAAATTAAATAATAAATACAAACATTACAAAAGCAAAGAATTACCAAGGTTGAGACACCTTAATTCCCAACAAGAATTGTCTGAGAGGAGCACATAAGTGAGAACTTGGAGGAGAGTACAAAAGAGTTTGATCATCGTCTCAAACAACAGGTACACCTCTGTGTGGATGATTACATTTTGAATTTTCTATTCAGAATTATAATGGAGACTCTAGTAAAGGGCAAGGGTAGAAAATAGCAAAGTGAAACTAGTAAGCCTAAGAAATAGAAAATTGACAAAAGCCCTGATGAGAAAATGAAAGAGAGAAAACTAAATCAGGATTTGATAGACCAATTGCCCGGGTCTACCGCTAAAGCTCGAAGGTCTGCACAACTTAGGGTAGAGGTAGAGAAGTTAGAAGACAAATGTAAATACCTGGGAAATGTATGGACACCAATCAGAGGCTATGATTTGTTCAAATTCCATTATGACAGAAGATTTAGGAATGTCCCAGTGTCTAATCCATGGCATTTGAATTTGGGCAAATTGGTCATCCCTGATGTGTTTGTGAATGTGGAATTGCTAAAACTCTTGGCTAAACATTACAATCCCAGCCTCAAATCCATATGCAATCCACAAGGAGAGCCTGTTATACACTTGTCCAAAAAGGCCATTTGTGAAGTATTTGATTTGGATGATTTTTGTACTCTTCCCATAGTATATGAAGATTTGACAAAGAATACTGGAGGATGGACACCATGTACAATGGATGGAGATTGCTTCTCCACATGCCTAGGGCTAAGGGAAATATAGTACCTTTTGATGACAATGATGGACCTCCATTCCATGTGTCTTTGTTTGAACCATACATGCAATACACATATTATTCCATTGGTCAAGTCCTAGAGTCAGAGGTTCCTAATTTTATGACAATTCCATTAATGGTGAAAGCCACAAATATCCAGTGTCATAATGCTAGGCAGTTTGATTATGCTGCTTATATTTTTAGAAAGATTGATGCTAGTTTAATTGCAATTAAGAACAATGCCCCAAACAGTCTCTTTTGAGCACTATTCGCTCCTCATGCACATGGTATTATACTATGGCCAGGAAATTAGAAGATGGCCAAGTGAACTTAGAATTGCTCAACTAAACAAAAGGGGACTAAAGTCACCTGTCCAAATGTGGACAAGGGTATGGGACAATAGGTTTTCCCACTCCAGTTATATTCATTTTCAAGAATATTGTGTAAAAGTGTTGTATAGATATTTTAATCATCCTTGTGAATAGTCACTATCAGATGAAATAAAAAGGTTTCTCAAACCAAAAGATTTTGGTGGTCCCCCAACTGGGGAGATTAGTATTGCTTTGAGGATTCAACCATGGTCAAAATTTATGGTTTTGAAGATACCCCATTTATATTGCCCAAGACAGTTCCTGATAGGATTGCCTACTTAGAGATAGTCAGGCAAATAAACTGCTCTAATGTGATGAACTTGAGTACCTATGACAAAAAATCCTTCATGCCTAGTACTCTGTGCTTCAAGGATTTTACTATGGTGTCTAAAGAAGGTTATGGTCTCATCAGGGACAAATTGATACATTACAACATGAGGTGTGCAGAGGCGAGAAAAGGATTTGATCCCAAGGGTTTCATTGATTTTTCTAGGAGAAAACAAAATCTCAGTGGATATACACATATGCCATATCCACATGATGATATTATTAGGAACATAGAAGAAGCCGAAGTTGAACTTGTAATTGAGAAGTATAATAGAGAACTAGATGAAAAGAGAAAATAGCTTGCAGAGATAGAGTTGTTGTCTTCTGGTGATAAGGAATCTATAGGAGAAGAAGAGCTACGTGAATAGGCAACTAAAATATCTAAATGAAAAATGGAATATTATCAATCTCCTAATAGAGAGAAGGATGAAGAGGGGCCTGGTGATGAGGATCCTAGATAGTTAGCATATGATTCTTTCATTGCAGATGATCAATTTATTCATTCTCAAGAATTTAAATCATTTTTGTATAAATGCAAGGGAAAAGAACTCAGGGAATCAGTTGAAGATGTCATGACTCATAATGAAAAATAATTGATTGATATGTTAAAAACACCAGTAGAAAATGATTTGAAAGCTATGACTCCTAACAGAGGTAGACAGGTGATCAGAGAAGCGAGTGTCATGATATTTCATAGACTTGACATAAATTATACTTTGGTGTTTGATAGTTTCTTGCATAATACTAATGACAAGTACAAGCTCACTCCAGAGGGTGTAATAGAGGTATACATGGGTATCGAGTATAACAATGATGAAAACTCACTCATGATATGGGCCTTATACCCTTCTCATAAGAACATAGCCATTATAGATACTGAAAAAACTTTTGGGCATGTTATGACTTTGAAAGCAGGAGAAACTAATCCTTTGATTATTGTAGACATTAGTATAAATGTTGCAAAACTAAATAAAGCATAGGCTCAAATGCTGATCAAGGAACGAGATGCATATAAGCTGAGTTGTGAAAGATTGACAAAAGAAAATGACTTCCTAAAAGATACTGTCAAGAATGCCTTCGGAGGATCAGTTAAAAGGTTAACCCAAGGAGAGAGTTCACAAAGTGCCCAGTCACCATCTGTTGATCAAATAGCCCAGGTCCAAATTGACACACTTACAGTAGTACTACAAAATAGGCATATCAATATGATGCATTAGATGAATAAATTTTGGGATGTCTATTATGAGAACCATAAGGTAATCCAAGAACATGAAAGGTTAAACAACAGGCTTCAAGAGAAAATCCACAAGATACAGAGTAGGGATGCTCCTGACACTACAGGTACCTCCAGTGCCAAAGACTTGATCAAACAACATCAAAAATATCATAACCAACTTAAAAATGATGCCAAGGAATGTGTTGAAGCTTCAAAGGCGGGTATACCAATGTTGTTCAGAAATGACAAGGAGTTAAAGAGCAAAGATGAATGGAGTAAAGAATACCAAGTGATATTATATGAAGCTTTAGAAGATCTCAAGGATAAGGACTTGGCATCTGGGGAGGCCTATAAGCATCTGGAGAAGATGGTGACAATGGATGTGATCACTAGAAATGCTATTAAATTTGCTGATACACATCAAAGCCAAGAGTACCTGGATCATGTTGCTTAGATATACCTATGGCTTAGTACGACTTAGGGTCATTATCTTTGTTTGTTGTTATGTTAATCATTTTAATTCTCAAAAGACATTTTGAAGAGTTATGTCTCTTCATAAATATTTCTATATAAGTTGGACATATGATGATCAATTATCATCAATAGTAGGAGATAATAGAAGAAGTTCATAATATTTTAAAAGACCATGTTACAAGTATTATATTAAAGAAGTTAATAGAAGATCTTTGATTCTGTGGTTTTATACTGGCATCAATTGTTTGTTGAAATTATTCAATTATTTGGTTGTCTCCAGTTTAGTATTTCCTTATTATTCAAATTGATATATCAAGTATATATTTAATTTGTCAATGCACATTTGTTGTATTTGTGTGATTTGATCAATTGGTTTTCTTAAAAGGAATTAAAATCCTTCTGGTCAGTCATCGTAATCTGGAAGTGTTGATTTGGATCACTAAGAAGAACCATATAATTAGGATTGTCATTCTGTCTCCAAGTTGATATTATCTGTCATTCTTGTATAGTTCATTGAATTGGTTCCTTCAAGAAAGGATTAAATTTCCTTCTGGTGAATAACAAGAAACCTAATTGTGTCAGTTGGATATTAAGAAGAGTCTTTCAATCATTTCCCTGCATGTTTATACAAGTTATAAACCAAAGTATTGTGCCAAATAGTTAGAGTTATTGCCCAATATAAGACACTAGTCTTAGATTTTCATTTGACTCTGTTTACCCAATAAGGCACTAGTCTTATCTTGAGTCATAATTTAGTTTTACCCAAAACCCACTCATTAGTTAAGCATAGTTATAAAATTTACCTTGATATTGCTTATAAAATTTATACCAATCATTTTTCAAATATTAGAAATAGAATTGATTAGCTTTCATCTATTCCACACCATTTGCCACTATGGGTAGATCTATTAACTTGGTCAAAGCAATTACACTCATCTAATATGCTTCAACTTTCAAGGTCCACCCGCCTAGGTATAGCAGTGCCTAAAGTGCAGCAAGTCATTAGCCTTATAAATTAACTCCGTCACGTTAGTTCAAGAATGTTGCCAATCTGATCATAGAGTCTGCCATGCTCTTAGGATTTGAAACCTACATTTTTGAGACCTAACAAATTGGTGACTCTAGTAGGGAACCAAATATAAAGGACCTTAGCAAGAGACCATTCTTTTATAGAGTCAGAAATTTCAAGAATACAAATTGGTAACTCTGCTGGCAAGAAGAATTTAGAAAGATAAATTATAACATTTTCCTATTTACAAAAATAGGTGGTGACTCTAGAACCTGTTATAACAGAAAGTTAGTACCGAATGGATGGTAGAAGATCCAAGATGGAAGGGAATAAGTTACAATCATCCCCACCAATTAGAGCCATTCCCAAAAAAAATGGAGCATCAAATTATTTTCATCAAAATAATAATCAGGAGGCTCAAGAGGATAATGCAGAACAAACTATCATAACTCACAATAGTATTACCCCTTTGCATGAATCAAATGAGAATTTGTCTCAAATCAACGTAGTAACAGATGATATATTGGCAAAGTATAGACCTAATCCTCAAGAACAACTTGAGTCTAAAGCATGGGCCATGAAGGAAATTGATCAGAGGCAAGCTGAATATGATTATAAAATGTCATTACAGCAGGAAGAGGGGGTAAAATGTGGATTCATGAATCAAGAGGTGAATAAAAGTCCAAAGAATACAAGAAATATAAATGAAGTGCAGCAGAATGTGCTTAAGCTCTAGGAAGAACTTGAAATGATCAAGATAGAGGAAACTAAGATGCTGTTAAAATAGGAGATTCAATAGATAAGGAATAGGACTAAAATAGCTGCCCCAAAATATATACGTCCACATAGAGGGAATCCTTTGAGGAACCCACAGCAAAACTTGCACCAAAATACAAGTGGTGTTTCCAATCTACAAGCATCCAGAAGGCATGTTCATCAAAATACCCTCCTGAATAATCCTAGAGCACCTCTCATACATAACACCTCTCAACACATGGCTAATCCATACCCACCCCCTGGCCAACAATATTGTAGAACACAAAATCCTCATATGAACCCCCACATGAACCCACAACAGCAACATGCTTATCATCAACCTCCAGGCAGATATAATTACTACCCTAACCCACCACCCATGAATATTCCACCCCAAAACCTCACAAACATATGCAAGCAGTTTGATCTGACTGGATATCAATTGTATCCATACCCTATTGACAGTAGTTGGAGGAATATAGTTCCCAAGTCCACTAGAAACAGTGCAGTATTAGCTGGGGATCATATCAGAAGTTTCAATGCCTTCATACAAGATATTAGTATGGATTATGAGGATGTTAAAATGAGGTTATTCATGATGTCTCTGACTGAAGATGCGAGAGACTGGTTCAATAGCTTACCAAATGCCTCAATCAGTTCCCTAACAGATTTCCATAGTCAATTTAAGGAGCAGTATGGCAATCAGTATGCCCCTAAGTTTGCATTGCATGAATTGATAAGCATCCAAAAATACCAAGATGAGTCAGTATATGATTTCAATATGAGATTTTCCAAGTTACACAACAAAATACCACATGGATCTAAATTGACTGATCTAGAAGCATTACGTATTTATTTGAAAGCATTTCATCCTAAGACAGGGTATGAACTCAGAAATTGGTGCCCTATGGCCCTAGTTGAAGCACAAAAAGTGGCATTAACTATTGAAAACAATAGAAAAGCTACATGTATGGTTAGCAAAAGAGACAATCCCAGAATTCCTCAAAGCCCAAATATTCAACAGAATAAACAAGAAGGTCAGCATAGACATGAAAGACCTAGGTTGCATGATATGCCATATAATACAAATTGGAAAGATGGGAGACCTATTGAAAGCAACATAAAGCAACATTATGGCAAAGATACTCCTAACCCTCTAAAGAGAAATGGGGCACCTATGGTAGAAGATAAACCTTGGTGTTTGGTGTGTAATTTACCACACTCACCTGAATAAAGTGTAGTGGCTAAAATAGTACAACAAGAAGCATTATACAACTATAACAGAGATAATCACACAATAAACATGATGCAAGATACACCATACTTGCTGAATGAAGACTATTCTTCTACAGAGGAAGAGGGATATGAATATGATGTGGGAAACCAGAAACATCATATCAACATGGGAAAATAAGAACTATTCTCAGACCAGGAGGACATCTACGAGGGACCTACTTATTATTATAACAATTCACCATATGATTAGCGGAGAAAGCCCACTGAAAAGGAAAGGAAAGTTCTTACAATAGCTACAGTTGCCCAAGCTAAAAATGCCTATAATCTAAGAAACAGGATAGTAAATCCAGAATAGGGAACCCCTGGGAGTGTCTTTATAAAAGATCAAAATTACAAAAGGAATAATGCAAAGTCATCATTTAGAGAACCAAAAAAAATTGAGCAGAATAAAATAAAAGATAAATCACCAAATCAAGAAAAAGAACATATAAAGACAAAAAGGAATGATCAGACTATAGCCCATTCATTTGACATTGCTCATGCAATATCTCAGGTGAAGATATCAGTACCACTTTTGGAAATGATGAAGATAGATAAAGACTGAAATGCAGTGGTAAAATTGATTTTAGATATATCAAATCAAAAATATAGAGAATTAGAGAATAGAACAAACAATGTTCACCAAGAAACATTCCAAATTCTTGAAGTATATCTCATTGATACCCTAACAAAGAACCCCTCACAAGTGGACCCTTTCTACACCACCTTATTAATCAGAAATAGGCTAGTGAGGAACTGCATGATTGATTCAGGCATAGCCATGAATATCATGCCAATAGCAGTCATGAAAGAACTGGGAATGTGGGTTGACACTATATTTGTAAGTGTTACGCGATGGACAATAGGGCTATCCCAGTTGTAGGTGTTATGAGGGATGTGGAAATAAAACTAGCTTCATACCCTGAAGCAACCTATAATATTGATATCACTGTGGTTGATATTCCACCATATTATGGAATGCTCTTATCAAGACAATGGGCTACAATGGCAGGAGAGAATGTCCAATTAGATTTATCATATGCCACAATACTAGTGGGAGGCAAAGAAATCAAGCTATGTAGGGAGTCAAGATATGAGAACATCATAGAATGCTTAGATCAAAATCAAATAAATCTATTTTGTGATATAGATTTGGGAACCTTCAAGGTTGAAACAAGTTAGCCAGAATTGCAAAATATTGATCCAATCCATATAGAATCTAAGAAAGAGGAGAATGATGTGTGGAAAATGTATTTTGATGGTGCATGTAGCAAAATGGGAAATGGTGCGGGAGTATTATTTATTTCACCAACAAATAAAACTTTCAAATACTCGTTCTTATTGACATTTGAATGCACAAACAATGTAGTAGAATATGACGCTTTTCTCATTGGTTTGAATATTGCCATCAAGCACAAGATAAGAAAGCTGGCTGTATACGGGGATTTAGAATTAGTTACTTCTCATGTAAGAGGGAAATACTTATCCAAAAACAAGAGGTTGAAGCAATATAGAAATGTTGTCTGGGATGATGTTGAGTTGTTCAGTGCCTTCTCAATCAATTGGATTGATAGATCAAAAAATATTATGGTAGATTTTCTAGAGAATATTGCATTAAAAAGGGATGATATCACATTGAGGGGTATTACAGAAATTGAATTCAAAACCAAACCCACTATCCCAGATAATGTCCATAACTAGCAAGTGTTTGATAATGATACAGATATAATCAAATTCTTACATTGTGTCAATCACTATGAAAACCAAGAGAATGATTTTAATGCATTTGTGGAAGAACATGATGGAAAAGAAACTCTCTTTGGTCAAGAGATAGTTCAGTTAAAAATAAACAAAATACCTAAGGGATTCATAGTTTTGGAGAAAATGTTTGATGGATGTGATAGATTTAAAATGAAAGACACACCTGTAGTATAGAATGATCTTGAAGAGATTAATTTGGGGATACAGGGAGCCCCAAAGAATGTATACATTGGAAAGAAGCTCAGTCCCAAAATCAGGAGCATGCTCATCAACTTACTCAAGAAGTATAGACATATATTTGCATTGTCATATGCTGACTTGAAAGAATATAGGGAGGATCTTTTTCAGCATGAAATACCATTAAAGCCAGATGCTAAAACATTCAGGCAAAAGTAGAGGCCTATTAATCCCACACTAGCCCCTAAAATGCTTGAAGAACTCACAAAACTAAGAGATGGAGCTATTATCAAACCCATTAGACATTCTTCTTGGGTTTCCAATTTGGTGCCTGTCAGAAAGAAAAATGGTGATATTAGATTATGTGTGGACTTCAGGAATCTAAATAAATCATCTCTTAAGGACAACTATCCCCTTCCTAACATGGAAGCAGTACTGCATAAGGTGACAGGGTGCACGAACTATTGTTAATGATGGATGGTTTCTCGGGATATAATTAGGTGAAAGTCAAAGAATCAGAACAATATAAGACTGTATTCACCACACCATGGGGAATGTATGTGTATTTAAGAATGCCATTTGGACTCACGAACACTGGAGCAACATTCCAAAGAGCGATGGATGTGGCCTTTGTAGAACTAATTAACAAAATCATGGTAGTATATCAGGATGATATGACAACATATTCTAAAAAGGCTGAAGATCATTGTACACATCTAGAGCAAATTTTTATTGAATCCTTAGAATATGGAATTTCATTGAATCCTAAGAAGTACCATTTTGCAGTAACAAAGGGCAAGCTACTTGGTCACATAGTCTCAAAAGATGGAATAAGAATAGATTCTGAAAGAGTAAGAGCCATTGACCAAGTTCCCATTCCTAAGAATGTAAAAGCTATACAATCATTCTTTGGCCAAATCAACTTTGTCAGGAGATTCATATCAAATTTTGCAGAGATTGTTAGTCCCATATCAAGAATGTTAAAAAAGAATTTAGAAGTGAACTGGACAGCAGAAACATTAGAGGCATTTGCCACCATTAAGAAGGCAATCAAGGAAACCCCAGTTCTGATATCTCCTAATTTCAGTAAGCCATTTCAGCTATTCTCATTTGCCTCATATCATACAGTTGCATCAGTAATGTTGCAGAAAAATGATAAGGGACATGAACAACCCATTTCATTTTTTAGCAAGTCTCTTCAAAATGCAGAGTTAAAATATGATAGAGTTGAGAAATAGACGTATGCATTGGTGAAAGCATTCAAAGCTTTTAGGCCGTACTTGGTAGGAGCTGAAATAATAGCATATGTGCCTAATGCTGCAGTGAAAGATGTATTAGTCCAAACTGAGGTCATGGGAAGAAGATGCAGATGGATTAATAAAATTTAGGAATTTAATATTAAAATCCAAATTACCAAACTAGTGAGAGGCTAGGGTCTTGCTAGACTAATGGCCGAAAACAATCTTGAGGCTTCTCAGATATGTAATACTGATGATGTTAATAACATGAGTTCTAGCATTGAGCATACTCCATGGTATACTGACATCATATATTATCTAAAACATATGAAATGTTCTTAAGGATATGATGATAACAAGAAAAGGACACTCAAATTACAGGCTTCAAAATATGTATTTATCTAGGGAGATCTTTCTTGGAAGAATATGGATGGTATTCTACTACTATGCCTAGATGAACATCAGTCAAAACATGTCATGAAAGAGTTACATGAAGGAGTATGTGGAGGGCACTTCTCAGCAAAAACTACAGCTCAAAAAATCTTGAGGGCTAGATACTATTGGCCTAAATTTTTCAATGATTCATATCATTATACAAGAAAATGCGAGGCATGCTAGAAATTTTTAGGAAAATTAAAATATCAGGGAGCACTACCCTTAAAACCTATGCAGGTGGAAGCTCCATTCTATCAATGGGGAATTGACTTTATAGGAGAGAGTGGAAAAAATTCAAGCGGAGGACACAAATGAATTTTAGTGGCAACAGATTACTTCACAAAATGGGTGGAAGTAATCCCAACTAAACAAGAAACAAGCAAAGTGGTGATCAATTTTTTAATGGAAAACATTATGTTTAGATTTGGCCCACTAGTGAGGTTGATTACAGACAATGGAATGTGCTTTAGGTTTGATGAGTTCAAAACTTTCTATAATATATATGGCATCACTGTGTCTTATGCTGCCCCTTATCACCCACAAGAAAATGGGTAGGCAGAATCTAATAACAATTGTTTTTTGAAAATTATAAAAAGAATGTTGGAGGGAAACAAAAAGGCATGGGATTCAAAGTTGAGAATGGTTGTGTGGGCTGATAGGATTACTGTGAAGAGAGCAATTGGAAGATCTCCTTTTGAATTGGTGTATGGAACACAAGCAAGGAATCCATTAGAAAATCTTCTACTAGTTTACAAATTTGTTCTTCAAGAGTATTCAAATATTCCTGAACCAATGGAGGAAAGAATAGAACATCTTGCAAAACTTGATGAGACAAGGAGAATGGCTTAGAAGCAGGACATCATATTGCAATCACAAGTAAAATACCTTTTTGACAAAAAGACCAAGGATAGAAAATTTGAGATAGATGACTTGGTATTGATGTGGAATGCCAAATACCAAGAAAAAGGAAAACATGGAAAATTTGAATCCTTGTGGTTGGGTCCTTTTGTTGTCATTGGCAAAAGAGGAGATGACTCCTACTATCTGCAAAATATGTTTGGAGAAGAGCAGGAACTGCCAGTGCATGGACAGTTTCTGAAACCTTTCTTTTCATGAGAGCATCAAAATCATGCACAAAGAGAAATAAGTGTTGCCAGTGTATGAACAACTCTTAAATAATTCTCAAAGTACTCTTATTCCATACATGGTAGTTTAGGGTAAACAAGAAAGATTAGGATCTGATGGTACATGGACAGTCCTATGAATCCCTCAATAATAACAAAAATATTTTCCATGTACAGTAGTATAGGATCATCCCCATTCTACATCATTATCACTTCCAGCTCCCATTCTCATTTCATCCATATATATATTCCTAAAATTCTATGAAACTATCATTCCCAATAAATGAAATACATGGTCTACTCTCCCAAGAGATTTGAATTCTTGTTATACCCGCAAGGGGTATACATCCCAGACAGAGCCACTATTGTGACAGGAAAATTTCAAAATTTTCCTATACTCCTATCCACCCCATGTCCAACCAAATCAGAAAATCATACACCCAAAATCATAATAGCAGCTGATAAATTCCATAAACATAACATGTTTTTACCACAAATATTTGTCTCACCTCTCAAACCGTAGTATAAAAAAGGGGCCTCAGTTCTTTGATTTCGGCAAGACCTCAATTTTTTTTATACCGATCCATGTTCCATTTGAAGCGAGCTAGATGTGTATCGGCATGAAGATTATGGTCGGAGTAAAAGTTTTAGAAATCTCCAATGAAAGAAGTAACACCGATGACCCTTCATTGGAGAGAGAGTCCCCAGTCACGCTAAATTAATCAAATGTGAGGGCCATCCATGAGAAAACATTATCAGAGAATACCCCGAACACTCCCCCAACAGTATAGATTACACCGGCGAGAGAATTCGGTAAGACTCCTACCGAACAACCCATGGAATGGGTGGAACTAGTGACTCATCAGAAAGAAATGTACATTAGGGCAAGAGATTAAAGTGTCTCTAACCTTATGATGTCTCAGCAATCATAAGGCATCTTTGGCCTAAGTCACACTGATGTATATGGAGGATATGACTCATTGGCAAAAGGGAACAGATCGGAGTAGAGTTTACAAGTCCTGTCAAATCTATAGCCACAATGACAAAGGATTTTGGTGACATGTGATGATGATCATTCTGATAAAGGATAGAAAGAAAGGCATCAGGGAAACAACCAGGATTGGATAATTCAAATGAAGTCATCCCGATATCATATGTTGTTCCAATGAAGATAGTGACCACACTCATCGATAAGACTCTTTTCGACAGGTTATAAAGACAAGTGATATCGGTATTAATTTTTTGAGTCTTACTGATTTCACTAACCTGCCCTGTAAAGAGAAGATGATAAACATTCTGACAAGACTCATACTGCTATTTATGTCAGAGATATTTGAAATATTAGAGTACGATGTTGTTCTCAAAATGATAATATAAGTTAGGCTGACAACTACTCCTGTGCTCATTCCTATATCAGATAAACCTTGAAATGTCTTGTCGATACAGACATATATATGTTTTCATAAAAGGTAATATCGAGGAGACAAAACGAATGGTCACAACGATTGAGTCATCTGCAAATGTTCGTGCCATAAAAAGCTATTAGATTGCCCCAATATTACAAAAGTCCCACCAATGAAGGACATTATGATGATATGACATCTCACAATGATTATGAAAATCAATGCACTGGAAGTATTAATTATAGGCCGAGAAGAAATCCCCTGAAGAGTCATTTGAAATCACTGCAATTGGGTTCAAAAGAATTGTTTGAGAGGAGCACACAAGTGAGAACTTGGAGGAGAGTACAAAGGAGTTCGATCATCGTCTTAGACAACAGGTACATACATAAGAACCTCTATGTGGTGGATTACATTTTGAATTTGCTATTCAGAATTATAATGGAGACTCCAGTAAAGGGCAAGGGTAGAAAATAACAAGGTGAAATTGGTAAGCCTAAGAAATAGAAAATTGACAAAAGCCCTGATGAGAAAATGAAAGAGAGAAAACTAAATCAGGATTTTATAGACCAATTGCCCGGATCTACCCCTAAATCCTAAAGGTCTGTACAACTTAGGGTGGAGGTAAATAAGTTAGAAGACAAATGCAAATACCTAGGAAATGTATGGACACCAATCAGAGGCTATGAGTTGTTCAAATTCCATTATGACAGAAGATTTAGGAATGTCCCAGTGTCTAATCCATGGCATTTGAATTTGGGCAAATTGGTTCTCCCTGATGTGTTTGTGAATGTGGAACTCCTAAAACTCTTGGCTAAACATTACAATCCCAGCCTCAGAGCCATATGCAATCCACAAGGAGAGCCTGTTATACACTTGTCCAAAAATGCCATTTATGAAGTATTTGATTTGGATGATTTATGTACTCTTCCCATAGTATATGAAGATTTGGACAAAGAATACTGGAGGATGGACACCATGTACAATGGATGGAGATTGCTTCTCCACAAGCCTAGGGCTGAGTGAAAAATAGTACCTTTTGATGACAATGATTGACCTCCATTCCATGTGTCTTTGTTTGACCATACATGCAATACACATTATTCCATTGGCCAGGTCCTAGGATCAAAGGTTCCTAATTTTATGATAATTCCATTAATGGTGATAGCCACAGATATCATAGTGTCATAATGCTAGGCAATTTGATTATGTTGCTTATATTTTTAGAAAGATTGATGCTAGTTTAATTGCAATTAATAACAACGCCCCAACAGTCTCTTTTGAGCACTATTCGCTCCTCATGCACATGGTATTATACTATGGCTAGGAAATTTGAATATGGCAAGGTGAACTTAGAATTGTTCAACTAGACAAAAGGGGACAAAAGTCACCTGTGTAAATGTGGAAAAGGGTATGGGACAATACGTTTACCCACTCTAGTTATATTCATTTTGAAGAATATTGTGTAAAAGTGTTGTATAGATATTTTATTCATCCTTATGAATATTCACTATTAGATGAAATAAAAAGGTTTCAAAGACCAAAGATTTTGGTGGTCCCCCAACTATCACCCACAACTGGGGAGATTGGTATTGCTTTGAGGATTCAACCATAGTCAAAATTTATGGTTTTGAAGATACCCCATTTATATTGCCCAAGATAGTTCCTGATAGAATTGCCTACTTAGAGATAGTTAGGCAAATGAACTACTCTAATGTGATGAACTTGAGTGCCTATGACAAACAATCCTTCATGCCTGGTACTTTGTGCTTCAGGGATTTTACTATGGTGTCTAAAGAAGGTTATAGTCTCATCAGGGACAAATTGATGCATTACAACATGAGCTGTGTAGAGGTGAGAAAAGGATTTGATCTTGAGGGTTTCATTGATTTTGCTAGGAGAAAACAAAATCTTAGTGGATATACACATATTCCATATCCACATGATCATATTATTAGGAACATGGAAGAAGCCAAAGTTGAACTAGTAATTGAGAAGTATAATAGAGAACTAGATGAAAAGAGAAAACATCTTGCAGAGATAGAGTTGTTGTCTTCTGGTGATGAGGAATCTGCAGGAGAAGAAGAGCTACATGAACAAGCAACTAGAATATCTAAACAAAAATGGAATGTTATCAATCTCCTAATAGGGAGAAAGATGAAGAGGGGCCTGGTGATGAGGATCCTAGACAGTTAGCATATGATTCTTTCATTGTAGATGATCAATTTATTCATTCTAAAGAATTTAAATCATTTTTATATAAATGCAAGGGAGAAGAACTTAGGGAATCAATTGAAGATGTCATGGTTGATAATGAAAAACAATTGATTGATATGTTAAAAACAATAGTAGACAATGAGTTGAAAGCTATGACTCCTAAAAGAGGTAGACAGTTGCTTAGAGAAGCGAGTGTCATGATATTTCCTAGACTTTACATAAATTTTGCTTCCGTGTTTGATAGTTTCTTGCACAATACTGATGACAAGTACAGGCTCAGTTAAAAGGTGTAACAGAGGTATACATGGGTACCAAGTATAACAATGATGAAAACTCACTCATGATATGGGCCTTATACCCTCCTCATAAGAAGACAACCATTATAGATACTGCAAAAACTTTTGGGCATGTTATGACTTTGAAAGTAGGAGAAACTAATCCTTTGATTACTGCAAACATTGGTATAAATGTTGTAAAACTAAATAAAGCACAGGGTCAAATGCTAATCAAGGAATGAGATGCATATAAGTTGAGTTGTGAAAGATTGACAAAAGTAAGTGACTTCCTAAAAGATACTGTGAAGAATGCCTTCGGAGGATCAATTAAAAGGTTAACCCAAGGAGAGAGTTCACAAAGTGCCCAGTCACCATCTATTGATCAAATAACCCAGGTTCAAATTGACACACTTGCAGTAGTACTACAGAATAGGCATATCAATATGATGCATTGGATGAATAAATTTTGGGATGTCTATTATGAGAACCATAAGGAAATCCAAGAACATGAAAGGTTAAACAACAGGCTTCAAGAGAAACTCCATGAGATATAGAGTAGGGATGCTCCTGACACTACAAGTACCTCTAGTGCCAAAGACTTGATCAAACAACATCAAAAATATCATGACCAGTTTAAAAATGATGCCAAGGAATGTGTTGAGGCTTCAAAGGCGAGTATACCCATGTTGTTCAAAAATGACAAGCAGCTGAAGAGCAAAGATGAATGGAGTAAAGAATGCCAGGTGATATTACATGAAGCTTTAGAAGCTCTCAAGTATAAGGACTCGGCATCTGGGGAGGCCTGTAAGCATCTGGAGAAGATGGTGACAATGGATGTGATCACTAGAAATGCTATTAAATTTGTTGATACAAATCGAAGCCAAGAGTACCTAGATCTTGTTGCTCAGATATACTTGTGGCTTAGTAGGGCTTAGGGTCATTATCTTTGTTTGTTGTTATGTTAATCATTTTAATTCTCAAAAGACATTTTGAAGCATTATGTCTCTTAAATATTTCTATATAATTTGGACATATGATGATCAATTATCATCAATAGTAGGAGATAATAGAAGAAGTTCATAATAGTTTAAAAGACCATGTTGCAAGTATTATATTAAAGAAGTTAATAGAAGATCTTTGATTATGTGGTTTTATACTGGCATCAATTGTTTGTTGAAATTATTCAGTTATTTGGTTGTCTCCAGTTCAGTATTTCCTTATTATTCAAATTGATATATCAAGTATATATTTAATTTGTCAATGAACATTTGTTGTATTTGAGTGATTTGATCAATTGGTTTCCTTAAAAGGAATTAAAATCCTTTTGGTTAGGCACAGTAATCTGGAAGTGTTGATTTGGATCAATAAGGAGAACCATATAATTAGGATTGTCATTCTGTCTCCAAGTTGATATTATCTGTCGTTCTTGTATAATTCATTCAATTAGTTCCTTCAAGAAAGGATTAAATTTCCTTGTAGTGAATAACAAGAAACCTGATTGTGTCAATTGGATATTAAGAAGAGTCTGTCAATGATTTCCCTACATGTTTATACAAGTTATAAACCAAAGTATTGTGCCAAATAGTTAGAGTTATTGCCCAATATAAGCCACTGGTCTTAGATTTTCATTTGACTCTATTTACCCAATAAGGCACTGGTCTTATCTCGTCTCATAATTTAGTTTTACCCAAAACCCACTCATTAGTCAAGCATAGTTATAAAATTTACCTTGATATTGATTATACAATTTATACCAATCATTTTTTAGATATTAGAAATAGAACTAATTAGCGAGCTTTCATCTATTCCACACCATTTGCCACTATGGGTAGATCTATTAACTTGGTCAAAGCACTTACACTCATCTAATTTGCTTCAACTTTCAAGGTCCACTCGCCTAGGTATAGCAGTGCCTAAAGTGCAGGGAGTCATTAGCCTTATAAATTAACTTCGTCACGTTAGTTCAAAAATGTTGCCAATCTGATCATAGAGTCTAGCATCCTCTTAGGATTTGCAACCTACATTTTTTAGACCTAGCAACATCAATATAAATTGTCAAGTGTCTGTAACTAGAACTGAGTATATGCTTAGGGAGCATTAAGGTCCATCCTCAACCCACAAAACAATAGAAAGCAAAAAGGGGCCGATGCTAGGGTGGACTAAACATCATGAAAGATAGGAACATGAAGAGTGTAGATCACACATCTCTAACTAACACACATCAAACACATTTCTACAACATATCTAAGCTAGGCCACACAGTCATTCACATACATCTATAGTTATCACAAAGGGCATGCATAAGTGGATCACACATTGACTAGTATTTTCTCATCACAACACATATCCACATTACACATGTACAACATTACGACATCACAACATTATATAGGATAATCACTCAGGTTGTCACTAACGTTCACAACATAGTATAAGGAACATAATTCTTTTCTAGTTCATTACTTGATGTTGAAATCAAAATTTCACAAGCAATCTATTATGCATTAGGTACTCATTTCAAGAAAAATCTCAATAGGTCACTATGTATATGCTAACTTAAATTAAGAGTACTACAAAATTCCTTCAAGACAATTCAATCTTCAAATCACCCAACAATATAATTATGTTATTCTGGATCAATCAATTTATCTCACACAAAGCTTTATTTAAGCACAATTTACAATGTCGCTCTTTTCATCATACTTCAGTTAACAATTGAATTTTTAACTATGAGCCTTCCAAGGCACCACAAAATTTAGCTAAAGCCCTATTGTGTATGTGGAAGCACTTTTATTCATAAAAATGTTACTAGATTAACAACACTTACATAATCAAGTAGATATCTAGAAAAAAAATAATCAAATTACGTTTATCTTACCATCTAATAGCTCGTAGGGAAGTGATTCTTATTTCTCTATCAATTTCTAATTTTAACACAATACAATCTGAGTGTTATGGACTTATCTAATACATTTATCACATTAGTGCTATCCCTCCTAACCTGAAATGGAGTAAGTTCACAATATAATGTAAAAAAGTATTTCTAGACAATTCTTAAATATAAGGCATATTGTAGAACCACGGAACAATCCCTATGTAGTATGCAAAACTTCACAAAATACATATAGTGGAAAATAAGTCTTCTTATCTAATTACCAATCTACTTACTTATTCCAACAAGATGCACAAGGTGTAAGTAGGGAACAACCTCATTCACTCATATATTAAGGTTCACATACTAACCAATGGTAATGCTAAGGAAACTACATCCACAACACATGGGAAGACATAACATCCTCCTAGTCAAACATTGGGGAAGATAAACATTAAGAATACATAATCATTATTCATTCATCATCATGGAAGTGAAGTCCATGGCTAAAAGTTTGGGACTTACATGGAATCTTATGAACTCAAACACAGTTGGGTCCATTGATCACTCCCTAGAGTTCCCAGTGTTGTCAAACAATGCTCTGATACCTAATATAATGCCCATACCCTAATACATTAAAAGGAATGGTACAAGGAAAAAAAGAACCCCAAACACCAAACATTTTTTTTTCTTTTATACTACGTTGTGCTCCATACTTGCTATGATCATTCTAGCTAGATTAATTTACTCCAATTAATTAATTTCCATAATGATTAAGAACATGAGAGGAAGTATTACATATGACGAATGGCTAGGTTAAGGATAGAATGACGACCTTCTCCTGGGTTGAGTACCCATGTAAGTTTGAGCCCCCGCACTAACAAATATCTAATTAAATATTTCTCCAAGAGCCAAAGGAAGTCTATGATAGGTTGACTGAAAGGGGTTTAAGAACATAGAGGTAATTTATGATATCCATCCAAAGTTTTAATATCACTTCCTCTTAAAATTCTTAGGGCTCCTTGAGAGTGCATGAGAAATTATACGACTCACTTTTAAAAAGATAAGATTTATATAAAGTAACTCCTATTAAAAGAAAATCATGCCCATAAATTATTGTATGATCTCATCAAGCAATGCTTAATTTTGAACATTTGTAAAGCTACTTTTAGACATTTTTGCTATAAAACACAATCAAAATTTTAAAATACTATATTCTAAGGATGGAGAGATTTTGGACAAACTGTCAAAATTTATATAGGATTTATGAAGATATAAAAACTTGATGTTTATACGATTTACTTATACTAAGATGTGTCAAAGTATTTGAAGGGGACCATTAACTAGATAATTGTCATAAAAAAAAGATCTCTTGATAGGCAAATCGACTATCAAGTCAGGCAACTACCAAGTAATATGCAAGTATTAAAGCAAGTCTTAAGCATCTACGAGTACTATAAAATATGGCAGATATTAAACATTTACGCTACATTGTATGTCATATCAATATCATAAGTATAGATACAAGGCAGAGAACAAAGACATTAATTTCCTCGGCTCTCAAAACTAAGGTAGCCGCACTTAGCAAATTGTTTCCAACGCAGTAGCACTCGGAGAGCCCAATTAAAGCAATAACATAAATTATTATAAAAAGTTATGTCCCAACTGTCACCATGAAACAAAAAGGGTTATAACAATGCTGGAACCCATAGAAGGTTGAAGAAATATGCCAATAGGAGCAACCCAAAGGGAAAGAGAGTGACCTGGCAGAAGTTCATATCTTCATTTAATCGATGAGAGACAACTTGAGCAATAAAAAAACTCACATAGAAAGTCATATTGGCTAAAATTCCTACAACAAATGTAATTTAATTGCAAGATTGTTAATGTATTTCAATTCCATTATGGTAAAAGAAAATAGACAAAAGTAAATATTATTTCTTTATAACTACCACTTGTGCTTTCTAGAAGATTCCATTGTACCTTAATATCTTTTCTTTTCTTATTCCTTCTGCCCTAATTTCTTCACAGTTGTTTTGTCTGGCCACCATAGTCAGAGGATTTTTCTAGAAACGGGTGCAGCTGCAGCCATAAGAAGAATCTCTGCGACCCTTTTGTCCCACGTATTTGATCCTCCTATAAGGTAACAGCGACCGGAGGAGGAGTACTTCTGCAATAGAGGGAGGCATTTTCTACCACAAAAGGGGTTTACTTCTTAGCAAATGATTTATGCCTAAAGGAACAACTTAAGGGTTCAATGATGGTCTGGTTTAGCTTCCAGCATAGGGGATGTCCCTATGACAACCATGCCCTATGTAGTAAGTAAGAAGTCTATAGTTGAAATCAGCCCATCCCAACTAACGAATTTTTGTGAAAATACTAAGTTAGTTTTTCTTTTCTCTTATTTTTACTAACTTTTGTTTTACAAGTGCTGGCAACAATATATGCTCAAATCTGCTCTTCCTCTATACAACATTGCTTTGATAGTTCAAGTGCCTAAAGGAACTTCTAAATTTAGGGTGTCTTTGTCACCTAAAGGGAAAGCAAGTGAAGAAGCTTGTACAAAGGGTTTACTCAAGATTTAAAAAACACTGTGTTGACATTCAATCTGCCTACATAAAGAAATATACATTTCACCTTCTGATAAGGAGGCAACATTGCTATATGTCTCTCTCTAATTTCTTTTTATTTAGACACTTATAAAACAACAAACTTTGTGTTTTAGACTTTAGTTTAATGCTTTACACATAATCCACTAACTGAAACTCATGACAAGATACTAGTTCATGCTGTGAATTTTTGTGATATTACCTAAACATTAGACACTTTTGTTTAAACCAGAAATTTGGCTAAAAACCTAAGATTTATATTCATTTGTAGCATGATATCATTTCAAATGCATCTATTTTATAGGGCAAAAAATCTATATTTGAAATAAGAGCTCACAAATGTTGCAAAGAGGAAGGGACAATAATCTTCATATAGTTATTTAGAATCTCCACAAATTTTAAGAAGAACCAGTTTTCATGTATCATTTAGAATGCAATGATTGTATAGACACTACAATCTATTACTTTTTTTTATTCTATAACTAAGATCATCTCCTTTTTAAATACATATATTTCTTTCTGTTTTCTAAACATTACTAGAGACAAGCTAAGAGCTTGAAGTATTTGAACAGATGGCTTATGCCAAATTTAGAGCAATAGCCTTCTTCCCTTATGTAACATGAATTTCCTTGATAGCCTCTCAGGCCAGTATAGACATCACTACTAATATTCCCTTCCACAACATGTAGAAACCTACAATCACCCTACCTGCAACCAAGATAGAAAAATTTATTTCTATAGGTAGTGGAGGCTCACCTCGTAGCCAAGGCCAACAACTGTCCATCCCCGAGCTTGGGGAAAAACACAAGGAGACCAAATGGAGTGGGTAAGACAATAGCACAAAACATAATTTCACATAACATTTATACCCAACTTATCATCACACAAAGTTGCCTAGCATAAGCACCTCAAGCCACAAGATTGCATGTGAGAAATTACCCAATGAATTCTTTTTTTACAGAGGGGAAAGGAAACATCAACTTGCAGGAAGAAGGAACAAATTTGAGGGTACTCTTACCTTGCTTTCTCATCTCATGGAGATCTAGGGTCACAATGCACCCTGCAACAAACTCAACACAATAGTGTCGAAAAGATAATGCAACAAAACACAACACAACAATGCCCACAAGACCATGCAACAATCACCATACAATAGTGCCCCAAAAGACAATATCCAATAGAAAAAGGAGTTAATTTCACAGCATTTGTTAGGATAGTTAAGATTGTCTAGAAAAAGATAAAATATTTCTAGAAGTCTTCCAAAGAACATTCTAAGTTATCTAGAAAGGAAGAAGCTTCCAGCTATTCTAGAAAAGAACTTTCTAAGAGAAACTTCCAGCTATTCTAGAAAAGAACATTCTAGGATTTTAGAGACATCTAGAATGTTAGAAGCTTCTAGGTTTCAAAGCTTCTGTAGCTATATATATGTGATTAGAGAGAGCTACTATACATGGCATTTGGATGTAATGCAAGTTAGATGAATATATATTTCTGAGTTATTCAACTCTGTTTGCCTTGTGTCTTCTCTATTTTGCTGTTGTTGTTCCATTTTTATTATCTTCGGACTATTTTTTACATGGTATCAGAGCCTGGTTCAGCTAGATTTTTTTTTCAAGGTTCAGCTAGAGATTCAGTTAGAGGTTCAATTGGAAATACAATGCTGGAGTGATTTGTTTGTAGGGCATATATATTGTTGGAAGTGATTTGTCTATAGGGCTCATATTTTGCAAGAATAATATTTGTTTGAAGACTGATTTTTTGGCTAACATGGGCTCAACAAATGAAGTATTGCCAATATTTGATGGAAGTGGTTTTACAGATTGGAAGATTGCAGTCAAGAATGCTTTGAGGGAAAAGGCTCTATTGAGGATAGTGAACAAGGAAATTGGAGAACCCCAAAGTGAAAAAGAAAAGGAGCTATGGAAATGCAAGTTGGAACAAGCTAGAGGTAATATTGGTAAAGCTTTAAGCCCCAATCTCAATAGAAGATTTGTTGATATTGATAATCCAATAGAGCTATGGGAGAGTTTAGAAAAAGATTATAAAGATGCAGATATTGCCAGCATGTTTAGCATAGAAGAAAATTGGTGAATTCAAATCCTTCTGATTTTGAAAAAATGTCTGATTACTTTAATGAAGTTACATTTTTAAATGCTCAGCTGAAGAAAATAGGTGTTGAATATGCAAAAAAAGATTTTCAATTGATTGCAATGGTTGAAAGTAAGCTTCCCCAGCCATACAAGGTATTTAAGGAATCAAGGAAAAGGGTTCTCCAACTAACTCCCAATGCCCCCCAGCAAACTTTTGATCAATTTTGTAAGTCTATACTAGATGAAGAGGTTCAACTTATTAAAGAAGGGCATATTAAGAAGAATCATGCATATGTAGCCAAGAGTAAATTTTCTAAATATGATGGAAAGAAGAATTGGAAAGGAAATTATTAATTTTGAAATGACGGTTCTAACCATTTTTCTAGAAATGATTCTGCAAAAAAGCAAGTTGGAAGGAAATCAATTATTTGTAGGTATTGTGGAGAGAAATTTTGTTTGAAGAAGAGGGAGAATGAAAGACAGCACTACAAGCCCAAGCAAAAAAGGTTCAAGGATGGCAAGAAGGATAGGCATAGCTTCGTAGCCATCTCTCTCAAAAGGCAAGAGAAATCAAATAAGGATGTAATTGCTAGACCTGAAAGTAGTGTTAAGGGGGGATACTTTGCTTCAGATTCTAATAAAGAATGGATTTTAGATTCAGGGGCATCATATCACATGACTGGGGATAGATCTTTGTTTATTGATTTTTATGAAGGGAAGAATTCAGATCAAGAAATTACTATTGGCAATAAAATGAGACTTCCAATTTTAGGAACAGAGACTGTTAATGTAACGAATGGGCCTTTGAAAAATGTTTTGCTGGTTGAAGGATTAGGGGTGAATCTTATTTTAGTATATAAAATTGTTCAAGATGGATATGAGTTTGTTGTCACCGCTGATCAAGTTACTGTTAGAGATAGAAAAGACCCAAGCAATATAATTGCTATTGGTAGAGTTGATCATAAAGAGAGTTTATTTAAATTTGTGGGGTTTGTTGATGATGAATACACACTCTCTCATGCTTTTATTGCTCAGGTTGATTATATGTCAAAACTTTGGTATGCTAGACTTGGACATATAAATTATAGAAAATTACAAGACATGGTTAGAATGGATATGGTTAGTGGATTAACAAAAATTTCAGCTTCTGAAGGTGTGTGTGAAGGATGTGTGTTAGGCAAACATCATCAAGATCCTTTTGATTCAAGGAAAGAATGGAAAGCTAATTATCCATTGCAACTCATTCATAGTGACCTATGTGAACCAGGGTATCCTTCACTTTCAGGTGCCAGGTATCTTCTCACTTTTATTGATGATTACAGTAGGAGAGTATGGGTTTATTTTCTTGAAAGGAAAAATGAAGTATTTGAAGTTTTTCAAAAGTTAAAGGCATTAGTTGAAAATCAAAGTGAAAAAAGAATTAAGTGTTTAAGGATGAATAATGGGGGTGAATATTGCAATTATGTATTTGAGTCATTTTGTGAAAATTATGGTATCAAGGTGCAAAGAACAGTTCCTTATTCTCCTCAACAAAATGGGGTGGCTGAACGAATGAATAGAACTCTTTTAGAAATGGCCCGTTGTATGTTGCATTATAAAGGTTTGCATAATCAATTTTGGGGTTTGGCTGTTTCTTGTGCTGCATATATTGTGAATAGAATTCCCACTAAAGCCCTCCCAAATATCACCCCTAAAGAAGCTTGGATTGGTAGAAAGCCCCACATTGGGTATTTTAAAGTATTTGGGTGCATTGCTTGGACACACATTCCTGATGAAAAGAGGAAAAAGTTAGAACCAAAGAGTCATAAGTGTTTGTTTGTGGGTTATAGTGAAGAATCAAAGGCTTACAGGTTATATGATTTGACAACAAGAAAGGTCTTTGTTAGTAGAGATGTAAAATTTGATGAGCTTTCACAACTTACAGCCACTTCCTCTCACTCTACAACAGCAAATGTTTCTAATTTTTCAGATATTTTAGAAAGAAATGAAGCCAATATTGATGAGGATGAGGTGAGCACTATTGATGACAATAATACTATTGAAAATGAAACTACTAATGCTTGTACTTAGCCATTTTTTGCAGGTAGTGATGATGAAGAAGGTGACATTTCAGCTAGACAAAAGACAAGGAGTGTTGAAGAAATATATAGACAAGGCTCAAAGATCCAAGGAAGGAATGGTAGTGCTCTCAAGGCCAAAGTCTTACAAGTAAATGACCCAATCTCATATGAGCAAGCTAGAGGAAAGAAAGAGTGGGAGAAAGCCATGAAAGAGAAATATGATGCATTGATAGAGAATAACACTTGGGAACTTGTACCTTGCCCCCAAGGTAAGAATGTTATTGGTTACAAATAGGTTTATAAAACAAAATTTAAATCAGATGGTGCTATAGAAAAATTCAAGGCTAGATTGGTTGCTAAGGGGTTCAATCAAAAGGAGGGTGTTGATTATGAAGAAACATTTGCTCCTATCATTAAGATGAATATAGTTAGAATTATTCTTTCTTTGGCTGCAAGTCTTGGGTGGCATATTCATCAAATGGATGTCAAAAATGCTTTCTTAAATGGAGATTTATATGAAGAAATATATATGGATCAACCACCAGGTTTTGTCGATCAGCAACATCCTAATCATGTTTGCAGATTAAAGAAGTCACTTTATGGTCTTAAACAAGCGCCACGAGCATGGAATGAGAAGATTGACAGGTATTTCCAGCTTCATGGATTTAAGTGATGTAAGTCAGATCCAAATCTTTATGTGAAGAAAGTTCAAGATGATATTCTTCTTGTTGCAATTTATGTAGATGACTTACACATTGCTGGTCTAAATATTGGGTTGATTGATGATTTAAAATCAGATCTTAAGAGGACATTTCATATGAGTGATTTGGGTGAACTAAACTATTTTCTTGGCTTACAACTTTGTCGATTACATGATGGATTGTTCATCTCACAATCAAAATATGCTTTGGACCTTTTAGAAAAGTTTAACATGCTTGGATACAAGCCAGCATCTACCCCATTTTAATATGGAGTCAAGCTTACTAAAGAATGTACTTCCAAGAGTGTAGATGCCACTTTATATAGACAGCTTGTTGGTAGCTTGGTTTATCTAACTCATACTAGACCAGATATTTGTTTTGCAGTCAATCTTGTATCTAGATTTATGCAGGCACCTAAACAAAGTCATTGGCTAGCTGCTAAGAGAATTTTACGATATATCTATGGAACCATACACTTTGGCATCTTCTATGACTATAAATCTTCAATTTCTTTGGTTGGATTTACTGATTCAGATTGGGGTGGTGATATAGATAATAAAAAATCTACTGGTGGTTATGTTTTCAATCTTGGATCAGGCCCTATTACATGGAGCAGCAAGAAACAAACAACTACATCATTATCTTTGTGTGAAGCAAAATGTAGAGCAAAAAAAGAAGCAGGCAAGGAAGCAGTTTAGATTTGACATCTTCTATTTGAAATTGGTTTTCTATAAAGTTCAACTAGCACTGTGTATTGTGACAATCAAAGTACCATACAGGTTGCCAACAATCCAGTCTTTCATGCTAAAACAAAGCACATTGAGATTGATGTTCACTACATTCGGGATCTTGTTCAAGCATCTATTGTCAATCTTCAATTTTGTCCAAGTGAAGAACAAGTAGCTAATATATTCACTAAGAGTATGACTGAAGCCAAATTCTTAAAATTAAGAGGAATGCTTGGTATGTTAGAGGTGAACATTAAGGGGGGATAGTAGTATAATGTTCCCCTCTCCTTTGTATTTTCTTTTTATTATGCTAGCCAATCTTAAGGGGGGATTTTAGGATAGTTAAGATTGTCTAGAAAAAGACAAAATATTTCTGGAAGTCTTCCAAAGAACATTCCAGGTTATCTAGAAAAGAAGAAGCTTCTAGCTGTTCTAGAAAAGAACTTTCTAAGAGAAACTTCTAGCTATTCTAGAAAATAACATTCTAGGATTTTAGAGACATCTAGAATGCCAGAAGCTTCTAGGTTTCAAAGCTTCTATAGCTATATATATGTGATTAGAGAGAGCTGTTGTACATGGCATTTGGATGTAATGCAAGTTAGATGAATATATATTTCTAAGTTATTCAACTCTGTTTGCCCTATGTCTTCTCTGTTTTGCTATTGCTATTCCATTTTTATTATCTTGGGACTATTTTTTATAGCATTAAGAAATCCCAAACTAAATTATTTACCAGTATAATAGTCAACACTATAGACTCTATTTCTCTATTTCTCATATACTTTTTCCTGATTTAATGTGTCTTGGTATGTAATATGTATTGGAGCCTACCTCATTTGTACAGCACTTGAAGAAGATGAAATTCAGATCCTCCTATATCTCTTCATCCTCTCCCTTTGCTATTTACCATAGTGCAGAAAAATAAAATTACAACAAGTGATACCAGAGAATTATAGTACTAGGTAAGAAAAATAAGAAAGAACAGTTACAAAAATCGGTAATCATATGCAGCCCCCCCAGTAAGTCCAGCCAAAGTTTCCCCTTGACACCTCTCCTACTGAGAGGAACACTTGTCCTCTAGACCAAGATACTTGTTACTTTTACCTACAGTTTCAAACTCTACCTTCCCAGCTCCTTACAACACACCACCCTATTTGATGACTCATAAATCTCTTAATTTCGTCACCCTTTTTGGGGTAAAAATAGGAATTTCCCAAAATCAATCTTTTGTTGTTTTTCCCTTTCCAAAATGTGCCTAGACTATATTCTTAGATATTAAGAAATTATTATTATAAAAAAAGTGTTTTTTAATGATCTTGCACCCCTAATAAGAGGCTAAATGAATTAAATCAATTTAAGTCACTCATCCTATAAAATACATGTTACAAGAGACAACATACGACACGAGATAAAACACCACATGTGACAACAAGTAATATAACACAACACAAAATACGACAACATATAATATAACACAACCACAACATATGACAACATGTAATGTAACACAACTACAACATACGACAACATGTAATGTAACACAAAGGACCTAAGTCTCTCCAAGTGGACTTTGTCATCTTAACTAGTTGTTCACATTAGGGCCTCCATGTGTTTTCCCCATTTACCACTGGCTAGTATGTACCTACACACTTGATTTCACTATTAGCTATTATCATAAACATCATAACCAAAGCACTAGTAGTTAATATTGACATATACATCAAAAATCAAATCCCTTATATAAGCATGTACTTGCAAGTCTTCATTTCAAAAATAGCAATATTGTATTTAACAACGAGAAGTATCTCATGAGTAAAATAAAAATCAAACTCTCACATAAGGTTGAATCATAATATCCCACCAGGAAGTAATCCACCACGCAAGATATCAATTGTGAAGTACAAATTAGCATATGATCATATCACATTGGCAACTATAACATGAAGTAATCCAGCTCCTTACAACACACCACCCTATTTGATGACTCATAAATCTCTTAAGTTTTGTCACCCTTTTTGGGGTAAAAATAAGAATTTCTAAAAATCAATCTTTTATTGTTTTTCTCTTTCCAAAATGTGCCTAAACTATATTCTTAGATATTAAGAAATTATTATAGAAAAAGTGCTTTTTTAATCATCTTGCACCCCTAATAAGAGGCTAAATAAATTAAATCAATTTAAGTCACTCATCATTTATAATACTTGTTACACGAGACAACACACGGCACAAGATAAAACACCACATGTGACAACAAGTAATGTAATACAACACAAAATATGATAACATGTAATGTAACACAACCACAACATATGACAACATGTAATGTAACACAACTACAACATATGACAACATGTAATGTAACGCAAAGGAACTAAGTCTCTCCAAGTGGACTTTGTCGGCTTAACTAGTTGTTTAAAATAGGGCCTCCATGTGTTTTCCCCATTTACCACTGGCTAGTATGTACCTACACAGTTGATTTCATTGTTAGTTGTTATCATAAACATCATAGCCAAAGCACTAGTAGTTAATATTGACATATACATAAAAAATCAAATTCCTTATATAAGCATGTACTTGCAAGTCTTCATTTCAAAAATAGCAATATTGTATTTAACAACGAGAACTATCTCATGATTAAAATAAAAATCAAACTCTCACATAAGGTCAAATCATAATATCCCACCAGGAAGTAATCCACCACACAAGATATCAAATGTGAAGTACAAATTAGCATATGATCATATCATGTTGGCAACTATAACATGAAGTAATCCACTAAACTAGGTGTCGAACATGAAAGTACCAAATAGCCTTACAGTTTGAAGTAAATCTCTACTCAAGATATCAACATAAAACATCAGATAGTATGGGACCATAACTTGTTCCTTATCATGACAATGGTTAGTCTTGCCACATCTAAGTTTAGATAATCATCATGCATCAAAAGAGTATGTCTAATCCCATGATCTAAACTTGTGCTAATATAGAACATGCAATACCCTCCTGATAGTTTATAAAACGATAAGACATTAGTGTAGTAAATCTTACGATAAAACAAGGTGATCTCAAATCTATTTTATGGTAGTCAAAATGTGTGATTACATATACAACTTCTTCCTAACTCAACATTATAGAAACATATTATAGATAATGTAGGCATATAACAAAATGTGCTTCATACAACAATTCATTAAGGAGCTGAGAATTTCTTACCTTCACCATGAGATAGAACAGCAATGACACCACTAGTAGTTTAACCAATTTATCAATGCACCAAGAGCCAAAAAGAATGGCATATGGATTAGAAGTTGATTTATGATTAGTTCAAAGCACCTTAATTGAGAAGGAATTTCTATCCTTAAGATAAAACACAAGATAACATCGAAGATGTGAGGATTGGGTGCTACGAAGTAAAAGCATTTATTCCAACATGTGATATAGGCAAGAGTGGAGGCTAAGGAAAATAACCTATAGAATATATGGTAAAGGATGTATCAATTTGAAGTAGGAGAAAGAGCGGATGGTTACCAAGGAGAACCTAAATTTCACATAAGTGTCATGTGCTCCAAGGAAAATATTTTCCAATGGTTATGTATTCATGTAATCCAGATATTGATTCCACAACAAAATATGATCAAAGAACATAGATTGACTAATAATTGACTAGGCCATTTATACATTATTGGTAGTAAGCTCTTATCATAATAATATCACTAGGGGAGGTTCAAGTGGGCCTACATATGGTCTTACATTAGCTGCTAGAGAAATGACTCTGGGTGTGGCTACTATTGTTGGGGAAATTGTTGTCGTTGGAGCATCGTCTACGTCAAAGGCTACTATTGTTACAGCTACCTCTTATGCAAATGTTATTTGTAATGGTTCTCCTCGAAGGCATGAGGAGTCTGCTATTGCTATTGCTTCTTTGGTTGCTATGAGATTAGTTTCTCAGTCTAATTTGCCTCCCCTGTAGTGGTCTTAGAGGATGAGGTTTTAAAAAAAGTGGACTATTTTTCTAAGTAGGGTTAGATCTACAGATTTGATCAATTGTGGCCTTGGCTTGGTGATTTAAACCTCTAGATTTTGGAGCATTGGTGCTCTATCACGGAGGGGAAAATAGAAATTTACCCTTGTGCAAAGGGTTTCTTTATAGTTGTTTTTGATTCAATTTCTGATCAAAACACTATTCTTAATACTCATTATTGGTTCTAGGGCCAACATGCCCTCCTTCTCAAGCCTTGGGTCCCTTCCTTTAACCCTTTGACCTAGTCTTTCAATAAAATGCCTATTTAGATTCACCTCCTGAATCTTCCACTGCATCTTTGGTGTAAATCTTCTTATGCTAGTATTGGTAATTCATTGGACACTTTTATTATGGTGATCAAGTGACTACCTTGTTCTCTCATACCACTTATGCTCATGTTCTTGTGGATATGGATCTCTCTAGCCTCTTCATATGGAGATTATGTTGCAAGTTGGTAATAGTTCTTGGAGGCAGGTTTTAGACTATGAAGGTATTCCCTTCCAGTGTAGAAGGCACTTCACAATAGGTCATCTGGCTTCTAGGTGCCTTCGTAAAGATCTCTCATCCTCCCTCTTCATGGAAGAATGCTTCACCTGAACATCTCACAGTTGGTGCTACTAGGGATATTCCTAGTTTAGAGATGGTTGAACCTTCTTTTGATGATGATGGGTCTACCCCTGATGTTGTTAGGGCACCGTCTATTGTTGGGGTTGCTACTATGGTGTCAAGGACCTCCTTTGTTGTTGTTGTTGGGGTTGCTGCAAGGACCCCTTGTTGTTGCTATTGCTTCTGGGACTGATGCAAGAACCTCAGACTTGATGTTGTTGTTGCTAGGACTATTGCAGGGACCTCCCCTATTGTTGTTCTTGCTTATGGGACTGCTATAGGGACCTACCCTGCTGTTTTGTTGTTGCTGGGACTACTAAAGGGTTCTCACTTACTGATGTTGTGACTTGGACTGCTATTGTAGGTGCGCAATATGTTGCCGGGGCTGGTGTTGTGTCCTCTCCCCAGGCTCTACCCCCTTCTGAGGATATGATGAGAATTTCACCTCCTATATCTCCTATTTCTACGAATGGAGATAATGACATTTTTGGATTGTTGTCCAAAGGAGGAAGTGAGGTCTTCCTAAGCATGTTTCTTAGACCCACACATGGGCCAAGGGTGTACAACCTACTAGGTCAAGTTTTGCAATTGTTTAGTCTGTTGTTCCTTACAGCCCTGCTGCCTTCCTATAGCTTAGCCTTTTCGGCTTTGCTATCCATCTGTTGTTAATGCATTGTTTCTAACCTATGTGAGGCTTTTGCTTTGCCCTCTAGGCTATTTTGTATATGGATCTACATCCTTTTTTACAGCTTACCATAATCAAAAACATTATATGAATGATTCTCTAATCTTGCTCACACAAGCATTTCATTTGGCATCATAATAGCTAAGCATGGCTTTCAATCAAATCATGAATATAATTCACAAACATACTATCAATGTTACAAGTAGGGTTAGCAGATCATACATTATCACAACTGTTGCACATCATTAAATTATTGCTAGCACACACATAGGTCAACCACCATACAAGTAGGTCTTACAACATGCTACAACATAACAATCATAATTAAGAGAATAGAATGGTAGAGTGTAGAATTATTGGGCCTTACATATTCATTTTTATGGAGTCTATGTGTTTAAACTTTGGCATTCACTTTGTGTGGAGTGTGTGTGTGTGTGTGTGTTTAAAATAACTTTGGCATTCACTTTTTGTGGAGTGTGTGGGTTTGATTGAAATTGGCATTAACTTTTTGTGGAGTGTGTGTTTTATTGAAATTTTACATTCACTTTATATGGAATTTAATTGTGTCTTTGTTGATTGAACTTTGAAATTCACCTTTTGGGTGTGTGTGCATGCATGTGTGGGCACATGTGTTTTCAAACTAACTTTGGAATTCACTTTGAGTGAAGTGTGTGTGTGTGTGTGTGTGTTCAAATAAACTTTGGCATCCACTTTTTGTGGAGTCTATGTGTTTGATTGAAATTTGACATTCACTTTTTGTGTAGTGTGTGTTTGATTGAAATTTGACATTCACTTTGTATGGAATTTAATTGTGTCTTTGTTTTATTGAACTTTGAATCACTTTTTGGGTGTGTTTGCATGCATGTGTGGGCACATGTGTTTTCAAACTAACTATGGAATTCACTTTCAATGAAGTGTGTGTGTGTGTGTGTGTGTGTGTGTGTGTGTGTGTGTGTGTGTGTTCAAATAAACTTTGGCATTCACTTTTTGTGGAGTTTGTGTGTTTGATTGAAATTTGACATTCACTTTTTGTGAAGTGTGTGTGATTGAAATTTGGCATTCACTTTATATGGAGTTTAAGTACGTTTTTGTTTGATTGAACTTTGAAATTCACTTTGTGTGCATGCATGTGTGCAAGCATGTGTGCACGCATGTGTTTTCATACTAACTTTGGCATTCACTTTGTGTGAAGTGTGTTCATGTGTGTTCAAATAAACTTTGGAATTCACTTTGAGGGGAGTGTGTGTTTTATTGAAATTTGGCATTCACTTTGTGTGGAGTGTAAGTGTATATGTGTGTTTGATTGAACTTTTAAATTCACTTTATGTGGTGTGTGTGTGTGAAATTCGGCATTTACTTTGTGTGGAATTGTGTGTGTATGTGTTTAAAATTTAGTATTCAAAACCAATGAGTACTCCCATGGCAACTAGATGTAAATTGAGCAAAGATGATGACTCTCCTAAGGCTAATCAGAAAAAGTACAGGTCAATGATTGGAGGATTGTTGTATCTCACTCAAACTAGACCTGACATTATGAATGTCGTTGGTCTTGTTGCTAGATTCCAAGCTGATCCTAGAGAATCTCATGTCATGGCAATCAAGAGGATTTTTAGATATCTAAAAGGGATAGTTGAGTATGGTTTGTGGTATCCTAGAGATCATAATTTCTCTCTTCATGCATATACAGATGCGGATTGGGCAAGAGATGTGGATGACCGGAAGAGTACCAATGGTGGAGCATTCTTTTTGGGGAAGAGATTGGTTTCTTGGATGAGCAAGAAACAAGATGCAATATTTCTATCCACTACAGAAGCAGAATTTATTGCAGCAGCAAGTAGTTGCACTCAAGTATTGTGGATGAAGCAAATGCTAAGAGACATCAAAGTGGAGTATGTAGAACGTATCACAATCTTCTGTGATAATTCAAGTGCAATAAATATATCAAAGAATCTGGTGTTGCATTCAAAGACTAAACATATATCTATCAAGTTTCACTTTTTGAGAGAGCAAGTGAACAAGAATGAAGTTAGATTCGAGTTTGTGCCTTCCAAAGATCAGATTGCAGATATTTTTACTAAACCTCTACCTAAGGACTCTTTTGAGTATCTCAGCAAGAAGTTAGGGGTTATTACCCCTCTAGTTCTACATTAAGGTGCACTGATGTGCATCAGTCTGGTGGATCTCACAGTCATATCTTGTGGTCCAGATTGATGATGGGAAGTTGGTACTCAAGGGGAGTAGCTGGTATGATTCTGAAGTGATGCAAGTATGTGCCCTTTGACATTGATGTCAAAGGGGGAGAGAAGACATGTGAAAAACAAGTGGTTTCTAATCAAAGGGGGAGTAGTAAAGGAAGAGAAGACATGTGAATGGTTGTTGTTGATAGGGGGAGTTATGTCAGTAAGGAGAAGTTCTTGTCTTGATGGTTAAAATGGTTTTTCACATCATATGTTGCCATCAATGACAAAGGGGGAGATTGTTGCAAGTATGGGCCTAACCAATGTTTTCATTGATGTCAACATACTCCTATTGCATTGATGATGAGGATTGGATGAGTTGTATGCTAAGGATATTGAGAAAATTAGTCCTATCAAGATCAGAGAAGAACAATGAAGACAGTGAGGTAAAGATCCTAGCTAAGATGAAGATCAGAGGATGCGCTTCAAAGGGTTTGTAGATATGTGTCTTAAGATGCTCCAATAAAGATTTCAGAGGTCCGCATGAAGATTTGAAGAAGTTATGGCCACTTAAGTAAAACTGGTTCTGGCAGATGTCTAGAGGTGATAGAGTGACGCAGATAGGTCCGGTGGGATCCAGAAATTCAATATCTTATTCTACGGATTTGGTGGAGTGTTTAGTAAGTCAACGTGAATTGATAAATCAATTGGTTAGTGGTCTGGAGGTCCGCAAACATCTATTCCAATATGACAGTGATGACAGACTGTGTTCTTGAGGTTCCGGATGAAGGAGAGGATGATTTCAGTAAGCAGAAGTAGCGTGGATGTTCTTGGTGATTTAGGTAAGCTTGTGGAGGTCTTTAGATTTTGTCTAGTTTGTGTTGGTGGTCCGCATTGAATATTGAGCTTGTAATTGAAGAATTACTTCCAGATGGTGATGTTCTTCCCAAGTCAAGCCGACCAGATGAGTTACACATCCTACGGATGATCTTGAAGATGTTCTGTGAAGAATGGAGTGTTCCTAAAGGAAGATTGAAGTCTCAGATCTGTATGGCCAATAGTGTGTTGATCCATGTGAAGTCTTTTGTAATTAGTCATGTTGTATTTATGTATTTTCTCTATAATGTATGCCGAATTAGATGATTATCCCTAAGTCGATGTCTTGTATAAATAAGGAATTGTGAAGTCATTTCAAAGGTATCTTGCGGAGATGAGAGTGTTGTAGAGAGAAGCAGAGTAAAAGGCAGAGCAGAAGTATTGGGCTTAAATGGAACTGACTCAAGCATGGTGAAGATGTTATTCTTCAGTTCAAGTATGTAATACTTATTATTCTGTAGACAGTGTGTCTCCTATAGGCAGTGAGCCCTAATTGGCATGTGCCATTTTTTTCTTTCTATTATTTTAACAGAGAATACAATCTTGGGTTAGTCACCCCATGGTTTTTCCCTTAACCGAGTTTTCCCCGTTAAAATCTTGATGTCTTATGTGTTAATGTGTTTCTGCTCTTGGGTAAGTGCAAGAAGATGGGGGAACAAAACGGGGTCTTAAGTGGCCACTTTTTTTCTAAAATCAAGAAATGTTGGCCTTGGATGAGAAATTGAGCATAGTTACACTCAAAATTTGGAGATGCAACCAAAACAATGTTCATAGTGCTCCGAGTCTACTTTCTAAACTACTATTTTTGTTTGAAAATAGCATAGATTAAGAGGTTCAAAAGAGGGAGCCACATAAATTGGTGTTGTTTCTGTCAAAAAACATAACATAGCATGTTTTGTGGCTCCCTCAAAAGGTCAACTTTTTTTGGGTATTTTTAAAATCGCTTCTGTGAGAAATTATCTAATAGCATGTAGTCTATGCCCAATTTTTCTGATAATTTTTTGATGAATATTTGATTTTTTACTAATTTTCAAAGTGGACAAATCCTAAAAAATAGAATTTTGGCCGTGCTACCCCTATAAATTTTGAAAACTAATTGAAAATCATTTTTTTTCTTTTTTTAATATGTGTAGAATGAAATCTAGTTTCTAAATATGTAATTTTTTTGAAATTTCAATGAATAGTTAATTTACAATGAAAAAAAGACCAAACAATGGTTTTTGCCCAAAAACGGAGACACAAACAAAAGAAATTAAAGATGAAAGGCTTAACATTGTTAAAATGTAAAAAAATCACATCGTCAAATAGCTAAGATAAAGCCTAACATTACCCAGGTGTTCGATTTGTTTGACCTTGAAACACGTGCAAATCTGAGGGTTAACACGAACGAAATTATGTGAAATCTTGAAGAATATGGAAAAACATGGCTGTGGATGTTGAAAAGGCACTCCAAGCCTTTGGGTTGGAAATCCAAAGCAAATCCCAAGCCCAAGGCTTGGGATTCCCAAAGCAAAACATAACGCGAGTGCGTTAAAACACGCTCACATTTATTTTGCTTTGCATTTTTCCTTTTCCGCAAAAGTTTGTGTTATTTGTCATGTTTGAAATAACGCAAGCGCATTATAATGCACTCGTGTTATGTTCCCCTTGAATTTTTTTATGTTCAAGGCTGTAAATCATGTATGTATGTATGTATGTATGCCTATATGTATGTATGTATCTATGTATACCTATATGTATGTATGTATAGTGTCAAGGGTAGAGGAGGGTAGAGATGGGAGTGAGCCAGATAAGGGAGGAGAGGGGTGGATAAGGATTAAGTGATTAAGGTTTAAGGTTGAGGGTTGAGCATTTATGGATACGATTTAGAGTTTAGGGATAAGGGATTAGAGTTTAGGACCTTAAGGGATTAGGGTTTAGGGTTGAGGCTTTAGGGATAGCGTTTAGGGTTAAGGGTTGAGGGATTAGGTTTAAGGTAGAGTGTTGAGGGTAGAGGGATTAGGGATAGGGTTTAGGGTTGAAAGTTTAGGGTTGAGGGATTAGGGTTTAAGGTATAGCTTAGTAGTTCTTGTGGATAGAGCCAGTAAACAATGGGAGATTATTTTCCTTTTTCATAACAATATACCTCCCCTAAGTGTGGGGTGGACAGCAAGAAACATAGATGTACCCCAATGCAAAGCTTTTCTCATAATGATCATCCTTCTAATTTCAACTGTTAATTACTCACTGTGGATATACCATACGTAAAGATTTTCTCATAGTGTGTACACCTATTGGTATAATGAACCCCAGATGGGCCAGAAAAACATGCCATATAACATTACTAACATTAAAAAAGTTCATTGCCATTTTTCTAACATATTCTTGCAACTCAAATATCTTTAAGAGAAGAGTATCAAAAATGATGGGTTTAACAACCTAACCTAAGGCAAAGTAGTTTTGTTGGGTTTAGGGATAGGGTTTAGGGTTTAGGGTTGAGGGATTATGTTTTAAGGTATAGTGTTGAGGGTTGAGGGTTTATGGATAGGGTTTAGGGTTGAGGGATTAGGGTTTAGGGTTGGATTAGGGTTTAGGGTTGACGGATTAGGGTTTAATGTTGAGAGTTGAGGGTTGAGGGTTGAGGGTTTAGGGATAGGGTTGATGGTCAAGGGATTAGGGTTAAAGTAGAGTGTTGAGGGTAGAGGGATTAGGGATAGGGTTTAGGGTTGAAGGTTTAATGATTGAAGGTTGAGGCTTTAGGGCTAAGGGTTAAGGGATTGGGGTTTAAAATATAGTGTTGAGCATCAAGGGTTTATGGATAGGTTTTAGGGTTTAATTTTTAAGGGTTAAGGGTTGAGGGATAGGGTTTAGGGTTTAGGGATAAGGAATTAGGGTGTAAGATATAGTGTCGAGGGTTGAGGGTTAGGAATAGGGATAGCATTTAGGGTTTATGGATGAGGGATTAGGGTTTAAGGTATAGTGTCGAGAGTTGAGGGTTTATTGATAGTCTTTAGGGTTGAGGGTTGAGGGATTAGGTTTTAGGGTTGATGGATTAGGGTTTAAGGTATAGTGTTGAGGGTTGAGGGTTTAGGGTTGATGGATTAGGGTTTACGGTTGACGGATTAGCATTTAATGTCAAGGTTAGGGTTAGAGCGTCGAGGGTAGAGGGATTAGGGATAGGGTTTATGGTTGAAGGTTTAAGGATTGAGGGTTGAGGCTTTAGGGATGAGGGTTTAAGCCTTAAGATATAGTGTCAAGTGTTGAGGGTGTACGGATAGGGTTTAAGTTTTAAGGGTTAAGGGTTGAGGGATAGGGATTAGGGTTTAAGGTATAGTGTTGAGGGTTAATGGTTTAGGGATAGGGTTTAGGTTTGAGGGATTAAGGTTTAGGGCTGATTAATTAGGGTTTAATGTTGAGAGTTGAGGGTTGAGGGTTGAGGGTTGAGGGATAGGGTTAATGGTCAAGGGATTAGGGTTAAATAAGAGTGTCGAGGGTAGAGGGATTAGGGATAGGGTTTAGGGTTGAAGGTTTAAGGATTTAGGGTTGAGGCTTAAGGAATGAGGGTTAAGGGATTAGGGTTTAAGATATAGTGTCGAGTGTCGAGCGTGTAGGGATAGGTTTTAGGGTTCAAGTTTTAAGGGTTAAGGGTCGAGGCATCAGAGTTAAGGATTGAGGGATTAGGGTTTGACGTTGAGGGTTGAGTACATTGAGGTTCGAGGGTTAAGGGTTGACGGATAGGGTTGAGGGTCGAGGGATTAGGGTTAAAATAGAGTGTCAAGGGTATAAGGATTAGGGATAGGGTTGGAGGGTTTAGGGATAAGGGATTAGGGTTGAAGGTATAGTATCGAGCCCATTGAGGGTCTAGGAATAGGGATAGTGTTTAGGGTTTAGGGATGAGGGATTAGAGTTGAGGGATGATGGATTAGGGTTGAGGGTTGAGGGATTAGGGTTTAGGGATAAGGTTTAGGGATGAGGGTTGAGGGATTAGGGTTTAAGGTATAGTGTTGAGGGTTTAGGAATAGGGTTTAGGGTTAAAGGATTAGAGTGAAGGGTTGAGGGATTAGGATTTGATGTTGAGGGTTGAGGATTAAGGCTTTAGGGTTTAGGGATAGGGTTGAGGGTCGAGGGATCAGAGTTAAGACTTGAGGGATTAGGGTTTGATGTTGAGGGTTGAGTACATTGAAGTTCAAGGTTTAAGGGTTTCAGGATAGGGTTGAGGGTCGAGCGATTAGGGTTAAAGTAGAGTGTCGACGGTATAAAGATTAGGGATAGGGTTGGACGGTTTAGGGAAAAGGGATTAGTGTTTAAGGTATAGTATTGAGCCCGTTGAGGGTTTAGGAATAGGGATAGCATTTAGGGTTTAGGGATGAGGGATTAGAGCTGAGGGATGATGGATTAGGGTTGAGGGTTGAGGGATTAGGGTTTAGGGATAAGGTTTAGGGTTGAGGGTTGATGGATTAGGGTTTAAGGTATAGTGTTGAGGGTTTAGGGATAAGGTTTAGGGTTGAGGGATTAGAGTGAAAGGTTGAGGGTTGAGGCTTTAGGGTTTAGGGTTTAGGGATAGGGTTAAGGGTCAAGGGATCAAAGTTAAGGGTTGAGGGATTAGGGTTTGACGTTGAGGGTTGATTACATTGAGGTCTGAGGGTTAAGGGTTTCACGATAGGGTTGAGGGTCGAGGGATTAGGGTTAAAGTAGAGTGTCAAGGGTCTAAGGATTAGGGATAGGGTTGGAGGGTTTAGGGATAAGGGATTAGGGTTTAAGGTATAGTATCAAGCCTGTTGAGGGTCTAGGAATAGGGATAGCATTTAGGGTTTAGGGATGAGGGATTAGAGTTGAGGGATGACGGATTAGGGTTGAGGGTTGAGGGATTAGGGTTTAGGGATAAGGTTTAGGGTTGAGGGTTGAGGGATTAAGGTTTAAGGTATAGTGTTGAGGGTTTAGGGATAGGGTTTAGGGTTGAAGGATTAGAGTGAAGGGTTGAGGGATTAGGATTTGATGTTGAGGGTTGAGGGTTGAGGCTTTAGGGTTTAGGGTTTAGGGATAGGGTTGATGGTCGGGGGATCAGAGTTAAGGGTTGAGGGATTAGGGTTTGACATTAAGGGTTGAGGTTCAAGGGTCGAGGGTTTAGGGATAGAGTTGAGGATCAAGGGATTAGGGTTAAAGTAGAGTGTGGAGGGTATAAGGATTAAGGATAGGGTTGGAGGATTTAGGGATAAGGGATTTGGGTTTAAAGTATAGTATCAAGCCCCTTGAGGATTTAGGAATAGGGATAGCATTTAGGGTTTAGGGTTGAGGGATTAGAGTTGAGGGATGACAGTTTAGGGTTGAGGGTTGAGGGATTAGGCTTTAAGTTATAGTGTTGAAGGTTTAGGGATAAGGTTTAGGGTTGAGGGATTAGAGTGAAGGGTTGAGGGATTAGGATTTGACATTAAGGGTTGAGGGTTGAGGCTTTAGGGTTTAGGGTTTAGGGATAGGGTTGAGGGATTAGGGTTTGACATTGAGGGTTGAGGGTTGAGGTTCGAGGGTCGAGGGTTTAGGGATAGGGTTGAGGGTCAAGGGATTAGGGTTAAAGTAGAGTGTCGAGGGTATAAGGATTAGGGATAGGGTTGGAGGGTTTAGGGATAAGGGATTAGGGTTTAAGGTATAGTATCAAGCCCGTTGAGGGTTTAGGAATAGGGATAGCATTTAGGATTTATGGATGAGGGATTAGAGTTGAGGGATGACAGATTAGGGTTGAGGGATTAGGGTTTAGGGATAAGGTTTAGGGGTGAGGGTTGAGGGATTAGGGTTTAAGGTATAGTGTTGATGGTTTAGGAATAGAGTTTAGGGTTGAGGGATTAGAGTGAAGGGTTGAGGGATTAGGATTTGACGTTGAGGGTTGAGGGTTGAGGCTTTAGGGTTTAGGGTTTAGGGATAGGGTTGAGGGTTGAGGGATCAGAGTTAAGGGTTGAGGGATTAGGGTTTTATGTTGAGGGTTGAGTACATTTAGGTTCGAGGGTTAAGGGTCGAGGGATAGGGTTAAGGTTCAAGGGATTATGGTTAAAGTAGAGTGTCAAGGGTATAAGGATTAGGGATAGGGTTGGAGGGTTTTTAAAAGGGATTAGGGTTTAAGGTATAGTATCGAGCCCGTTGAGGGTTTAGTAATAGGGACAGTGTTTAGGGTTTAGGGATGAGGGATTAGAGTTGAGGGATGATGGATTAGGGTTGAGGGTTGAGGGATTAGGGTTTAGGGATAAGGTTTAGAGTTGAGGGTTGAGGGATTAGGGTTTAAGGTATAGTGTTGAAGGTTTAGGGATAGGGTTTAGGGTTGAGGGATTAGAGTGAAGGGTTGAGGGATTAGGATTTGATGTTGAGGGTTGAGGGTTGAGGCTTTAAGGTTTAGGGTTTAGGGATAGGGTTGAGGGATTAGGTTTTGACATTGAGGGTTGAGGTTTGAGGATCGAGGGTTTAAGGATAGGGTTAAGGGTCGAGGGATTAGGGTTAAGGTAGACAAGGAGCAACTGAGAGACATAGAGAGGGGAGAGGTAGAGAGGTAGAGAGGTGAGGGGGAGAGATAAGTGAGATATAGAACATGAGCTAATGGAACTAGAGGTGAGATATTGTAAAGGTGCTATCGAAGGTGAGATAGGTACAAATATTTATGGATCAATCTATAGCAGGACAAAACGTGAGCGCATTTTAATGAGAGCGTGTTATAATGCGCTCGCATTTTGCCTTGCTATAGAAATGGTAAAAAAGTGTTGACCCTCGTGATCTAGGCCCACATTCTCTATTTTCATACTAATTATGCACGTGCTCCGATAAAAAAGAAGTGCTTTCATGCTATTGGGAAGTTCACATGCACATTTTACACATTCTACCACCTTTGCATGATCTTTCCACCACCTTTTCTGCTTTGCCAACTTGAGAAGGAGGAAATAACATAGTTTTCACACCAAGTTTGATATATATCTATTCAAGTTTCAATTTTTGTAGTGTTGCAATGTTAATTGTAATTCAATTTTAGGAATTTAACATTATAGATTGGTTAATAGTATTGTTGTTAGTAATTATATTTGAGTGATATTCAATTTAACATTGAAAAGGAAGCAAGTGGTGAAAAACTCAAATTGTTGAGGAGTTTGATGCAAGAAGAAAAAAACACTACATAATTGGGTACTCTCTCCATTCAAATCTTTGTTTTTTAGGTATATCAAGTCTTTACATGCATGTTCTTTACATTTTCCTTAATTCTATTTGAATTACTTTATCATGCTTTATCATACATGTTTAAAATAGATACATTCCCAATCAAGAAAGTAGCCTACAATCTCACATGATGCCATGTATATTTTGTACACTTGGGCTCTTTAATAATTGTGTAATAAACAGACCTTAACATACCATGATGTCAAACTATACAAGAATAAATCATTACAACATAATAAAAATACAATCCCACTATTATCTTGTATTCATTTCTTAGGAACTAATATTGGTCTATTTTTCATGCTACAGACAAATTCTCTGTCATGTCGAGGAAACGATCAAGAATTAAACCAACACAGGAAGAGATAGAAGCTAAGAATGTAAAAAAAGTAGTGGCTATGAGGGAACTTCGTGAGAAGAGGAAATTGGACATGATAAATGAAGACATGCCAATTGAAGAGGAACCACAACCATCACAAAGAGATATGGTATTGGTGGCACAAAGAGAATGAATGCAAAAACTTCGTGCTACGAGAGATTTGAATACCATAGTTGGAGACACGTCCTCTACTACAAGTCAACATGGAGGGACACCATCTACCACATCTCAAGTTGAGAGTACATCATCACTCACATGTGATGAAGGAGGTACGCCATCCTTCCCACCTCAACCTCAAGGTATGTCATCTATTCCATCTTTGATCGAAGGTATGCCATCTAGCCCATCTCATTTAACTATTGATGAAATTCCTAATGTTGAGATGAATTTACCTAACTTAACACCACCTAGAATTTTGCATAGAAAGATAAAGTATTTGATTGATATTGATGAGAATATTTTGTAGCCAATGGAAGGTAAGATTCCAAAATGCACTTGTAGAAGATATGCTCATAAGATTTGGAGATTGTTCTTTCAAAAGTTAAATGAGATTGCAAGATGTCAACTATTCATTCAAATGATGCGAAGTATAAAGTATAGGTCCATCATGAAGATTCTTGGGTTGAGAACATTAGAGGCTTCAAGTGAAAAATCTATTGTCAAGAATCTAATGAGTGCATATGAGAGTGTGGGTAACACCTCACGCACAAAAGATAGTAATGCAACACGGCGTGTGATTACATCAACTATAGTAAGTAGTCAAATGAGGAAAGCTTGTCTCATTAGAAAGATGAGTCAAGAATTGAGGATTAATAGGAAAACTTTATCAAGAGCTGTTGGAACATGCCAAAGAATTGAGAACACTAATGCCAATGAATTATGGGCATTCTCGAGGAGACTACCAAAATAAGATAAACTAATTGTTGAAGCATTGAGATCACTAATTGAAGACTTTTGGAAGAATTACACAAGGGTATCTCTGAATCAAAGGGATGTGGTAAGAAGGAGAATTGGTAGTTAGAACTGTGAGCCACATCTAATGCATTTTTTGGATGAGACACACAGTTTTATGGTAAATTTCTAGAGAAATATCCTCAAATTAAAATTTGTCAAAGATATTTTGAAATGCTAAAACCTTTCTATGTCAAGATAAATCACACACGCACTACTTGTTGTTGTAGATTACATATTGAATTTTCTAACCATTTTGATGTTTATAGGTCTATATGTTTAGATATGCATACTAACAATGTTTTGCAGGGTTGTGCCATATGTGCCCCACCAACATCTTCAAGACACTATATCAAGAATTTTAGCAAGTATAAAATAGTGGCATACAATACAAAAGATGGTAAAGAAACCAAGAGGTGTGAATTGGTTATTGAAAAGATTCTAGTGTATCAGTTTATGCCTATATTTTGTGATAGCATAGTGTATAAGTATGCAAGACATGCCCATAGAGCTCGATGGTTGGACTTGCAATTTAAGTTATGCAAGGACACATTTTTAGTTGGTAGCATTGTTTCAGTTGTTGACTTTGCAAAGAACTATAGTCTACAGCCATAGCGTGAGGTGCAATCACAATATTACAACTCCACATAGGTTTCTATATTTGTGCACATCACATTCATTCATGTAAATAATAGTATAGAGGATGACAGAAAGATCATAAGGGAGTATAATTTCTATATTAGTGATGATCGTATGCGTTCTACAAAGTTCGTACAAGGTTGCTTTCAGGTGTTCTACAATGATTTGGCTAGAAGGGGCATATCGTTCAGTCAGCATATCATATGGTCAGATAACTGTGCGTCACAATTCAAGAACTCGCAGAATTTCTATTGGCTGAGTAGGAGGCATACTTTTATAGGTATTCAACATATGTGGAACCTTTGTGAGGCCAGGCATGGAAAGCGAGAGCATGATGGTGCAGGAGCATGTATCAAAAGAGCCATAGCACGAGAAGAGATAAAGTATAAAGAGATGTTTGCCCATGGTGAAAGGTTTTTTGCTGCCCCAAAAATCATCAGAAGGAGGCAGTGTAAAGTTGCAAAGGGGTGTAACTTTCGTTCTTCTACTCGTGTGGCCAAACTGACAGTTCCAATGCGTCTAGGTGCCAATGTGAGGTTGTTTTGATGGCAAAGGGCACCTTGATTCATGAAGTTGAATCTCCTTCCTCCTAGATGCCAAAATGGATAGTTTAGATAAGAAAAGGTGCCTTAGTATACTTAGCTCATTTCTTGGCAATTTGATGGCTTTAATCACTTGTTCAAACCTATAGGAGACCATTTTACACTTAGGCACTAGATCTTAGGATTTAGAACATCTTCCTTCAAGGCGCCAAAATGAGGTTATTTAGACACAAAAGTGCGCCTCCATACAAGATGCTTATTCTCCTTCCACTTAGGCGCTCATTCATGATGATCCAAATGACAATAGGTGCATAGACTTCCTTTGGTAAGATTTAGTCATATTGAAGGTTCTAACACTAGGTGCTACAGTTGGAAGTGATTTGAAGTTCATTTTCCTCTAGGCACCCAAAATGGATGGTGGAGACAAGAAAAGGCGCCTAGGCTTCTTTTGATGATTTTCAAAGTCTTCCTAAGTTATATTATGTTATTTTGACCCTTAGGTGCAAATGGATGATCTAGGATGACTCTAGGTACAGATCCAAGGTGATATCTTTCTAGGTGCAATCTTCACTAACTTTAGCTTCACTTTACATCAAGGCACCAAAATGGATAGTTTAGAGAGGCAAAAATGTGCCTAGAGGTATGATGCTCAATTTGATGTGTTTGATCAACTTTGATAATCAAGATGAATTGCCTCCCTTAAGGCGCCCTCCTTTATACTTTGAAACATCCTTTCAATATCAAGGCGTAATTTTTAGGTTGTTTGGATGATGAAAGGCGCCTTGAGTTCTAGGCAGAGTTTTGAGGTTGTGCAAGTAGAGAAATGCGCCTAAGGTCTTAAAGAAAATTTGTGCCTAAAACTGAAAATCCCTGAGGTATGACTTATGGAAGCCTATAGCCCCAATGCTATGTTGCATACTAAAATTAAGGTAAGACTCAATGTAATCTCATAACCTCGCCTTATATGCAAGAGGAATTACATTTAATAACCACAATGGTCATCAGGTGCTCATAAGCATATGATTTTGACTATCTTATTCAAAACAACAAACATACTCTTTGCATCCAAATATGGTATAATAACAAGAAATTAAGAAATATTTTGAATTGACCAACTCATAAAGAATATGGATCAGCATACTCATTTGAATATTTTCAATTGAGCAACTCATAAAGAATATTAATATTTTCTATTCAACATGATGATTCATTTTTTTTTAAATACAACTTTTATCTTTTAGTTCCAAAATGAGGTTTAGGTGATACTTGAATAACAATAGGTAGCTTATTGGATCAACAAACATCCTATGTAATACAATTGGACTTTAAATATTTGAAGTAGCCATCTACAAATATCCATTCAAATGTAGATTTATAATGCAAGTATGGACGCTATCAATAAAAAAGCATTGTATTAACCAAATATCTATATAGGCATACATCAATATCTATCAATATAAGTATAACATATATACAAAATAGCCATATAGGCTTACAAGAATGCCATATACGCATACAATGTCAACCATATGCAATACAAAATATATGTCCACAAATGCCATATAGGCATACAATAAAGGAACACAATAAAAAGTCATTCCCCTCTGGTTGGTGAAGAGAATAGATCATGGGCATCCTTTGATCTTCTAGGGGATGGAGACACACATGTGGGTGGTCTACTACGAACCCGAGGGCTGCTCCTCCTATTTAGCTCTTCCTGCATCTTTAGTTGTTACAATAAAAAGTATAGACATTAATATATAGAAATTACATGTTATAAAAAATGAAACATTTAACAAAATAATCACTTACCGCTACCATATAATCTATCTCCTCACTTGCCTTAGTAGCAGGAATAGACCGTGGTGATGTCATGTCCTATAGAAACCATCCAGATAGAAATTAAACTTCAAATCAATAATCTTTTGATTTTTCAAAAATAAACAACTATAACAATGAATGTAAATTGAAATTTACTAATCTCCCTCATACCCCTGTCAATGCCATGGAGCTATGAATTGCAAAGGTCACACCATGCTCCATTGCCCTATGAACATCGGGAGGTGTCTCCGCAGCCTGCATCATCTAGAAATAAAACAATATTATTCAATTACAAAAACTATAATATTGATGCAAATCATGGCTCCTAACATACACACAAGTTCATCTAAACATAGAAGTACACACAATAAAGCATACAAGTCACATACAAAAATCTAGTAAGTACAATTCATTCATTAAACTATTTATTTTATTACCTCTGTGAAGCTTTGAAGTCCACCACTGCTAGCAGGTGTTGCTGTGAAATCTCTAATATTAACCTATTCAACATCTAAAATTAGATATTAGAATACCATTCATATAACGATGCTATTCACATGTAATATGCAGGTGGAGAACCACTGAAAATTGCATCAATGCTATGACCCTGAAATTTCATTAAAATCATCAAACTAAATTAGTTAATCTTGCATTTCAAAAATGAAATTTAATAAATTAAATTCAATAAACTTGCTAATATTTACTTGAGTATCAAGGCCAAAAGTCTCACTCAAGAGGGTATCTGTCATCACCATCTGCTTAGCTCTAGATGTAGCTTGTGCACCTACGTCCTAACTATCCATGGGGTCATAACCACAAGCTGACCCGCAAGTCTGACAAGCATGGGGTGGGACCCTACTCCTCATACTATCTCCCAACCCACTCTGTATTGCAGGACTAGCATGCTCTATGATGCTCCGGGTCAAGGCACTAATGGACTGAAGTGTATTGACCTCAACACTATCCTTCACAATGGAAGGGATAGAAACATGCTCATGGACTGGTTTGCTAATTACTTGTCTCACTACCCACTATGGGTCAACATGTGCCCCTGGTCTATCTTATGCTGACCCCCCACCTCTACCCTGGAAGTCCTGCATATCAAAATAGTTTGGCACTTTATTGAGGACAAACTCACAATAAAGTTTCCTCAAAAAGTATTGCAGGACCTCATTATTATTACATGGAGGATGATCAAAAACCATCCACCACCTCTGTCCAAAATTGTCCCTTATCACTTGGTTGTTGCACTAATGGATAGGGAACCTCTTACATGTAATGGGTGGAGGTTGATTTGTTTGTGGGTTTGTGAAAATTGAACACTAGTCTAATTTTGTAATTTGTAATTTTTTCACATCTTGGTATGACAGCTTGTCTGCATAATAGTCTCTAAACTCTTTCCTTTTATCCATCCAACTAGATATTTGCTTGCTAATTGAATCTACATTTGACAACATAGATTCAAGAGATTCAGCAAGCGTGGACCTATGCAAGGTTGAAGTGGAAAGATCTTTCAACCTTGCAATTATATCTTCAATTTCTTTTTTGTTGTTTTCAATTTGCCCCATTATATTTTCTTGTGTTCCAGGGGCATGTCGAGGAATGGATGAAAGAGGTTGTTGTTCTGCAAGTATTTTCTCCTGAAGATTTTGTGGATTTTGAGGAGGAGGAGGAGGTGCATTAACATTTCCTGACAATTAACAAAATATATATCAAAAATCAACTCAAACCTACCTATTTAGAAAGAAATTCAAACAAAAAAATAAATAAAACTCACTCCTTTGGTGTGATCAACGTCGTGGCAGCATTTTGGCAACAAATCAGCAAGATTTTGGTGTTGAATTGATTTTCCCAAAATGTGAGCATGCTTCCTAGGGTTTGCAGACCGCGGGTATAGAGGAGAAAAAAGAAATTAAATGAGATGATTAGCTTTTTTCTTATTTATAATAGTTCATAATGCACTCGCATTATAACACAAGCACATTATGGTTTGGTTTTGACGAGCCTTAGGCTCGTCATTACCAAACCATAATGCGAGCGCATTATAACATGCTCGCGTTATGCATTAAATTTTTTTAAAAATAATTTGGCCACTTTTTGGCCCCCCATCTTGCACTTACCCTCTTGATTTAATGCATTATGTTTCCATGATTGATTTATTATTATGCTATTGAATTACAAAGTTGATTTAAGTGGTTAATTGGAAGAAAGTTTTGGAAAACTGATTCACCCCCCCTCTTAGTTGTCTATCCTAAATCCAACAGTTGCTTCATCTTAAATGGGTCGATTTACTAATCAAACACGGATCTCAGCCAGCATAAGAAAATAAAAGGAAATATATTCAACAATGTGTCTGATAAAAAATATCCTAACCATGATCTGGGGATTTATATCAGATTTTAATTAGTTTAAAATAATCTAGATCTGAGAAAAAGACTAGTTTTAGGAAATCAAAACAACCAAACAAAGGGGTCGATCAACATGGCACTTAGGTAGCTAGAAGGAAGGTATCGACTCGGGAGATATAAGTGGCCAGGAAGAAAAGGTAGCATCGACCAGAAGGAAAAATAAAGATAGCAACTAAGATATGCAGGTCAATCTAGATTTGTAAGATTGCCTAGGCAGAAAATAAGAAGAGGTCAACTCAAAAAATGAATCAACGGCCAAGCAAAAAGATAAGTGACTAACATAAAAAGAATAAGGATGACCCAACCATTACAGTCACCCACCAAATAGTAGAAAGAAACATTCTTTTGATAGTCCAAATCAAAGTATTTCAATAAAAAATATACAAAGAAGAAAACCTGGTAGTAATCAATGTGATGAATAATTGTAGCTTCTATCGTTGCCTTTGTTTCTCTCTCATGTCGCGAACTCCAATTCTCCTTCCTCTTTCTTAGGTAAAACAATTCTTTCTGCAATTTGTGGGTCCCTTCTCAGCTGAGCGATCTCCTTTTTTAACAAAGTTTTTCTTTCTTATTTTTTTGGCCGTCCAAGATTAGGTTTAGAACTCAAGTCTCATTTTTTAGTTTGCATGAATAATCGATCAATAGAATTAAAGAATAAAAAATGCTATTTAGAACAATAATATAATATCTTTGCAGCCTACTATCGCATGGATGACAGGAATATATATTTTAATTCTTTCATTCTTGTTCTAAATATAATATTACTATTTTTAATATTATTTAACTATTGTTATTAAAACAAAACTAATTAAATAATCAAAAGAGAAATGCAATATAATATATATATAAGGAACATATTGTCTTCCAAACATCTTATAAACAATATTTTATTATTTATTTAAATAACACACAATACATCATTTGAATATATTTTGAAAAGATATTAAGTTAAAGTAATCACATCATGGATTTAAAAATGATTAAAAATTACACAATTAATGCAATAAGAACCATTCAATAATGCATATGCAACTACGTGATGTGTGTGATTGCATTAGGGTAATCCATCCATCAGTTCTTGCCAAGTGGCTAGAACATCTCTACCTCAGCCATGCTCTTGTCTTCGATGAGTACCTACATCCATTTGCACTCAACTCGACATCAATAGGTTAGTGTCTTCAAAACATATCCAAGGCAAATCATTGCAATTACATCAATATTCAATATTTAAAATAATTTCTAATTTTCATCAATATAACTCATAATAATTACCTCCACATATGCAAAATTACTTAAAGTAAAGTCAATCACAATAATTGTTCACTAAACTAGAATGATCATATTGTTCATAAAAATGAGACATGACATCCTTCCCCACTTGGAAGAGACATTGTCCCGATGTCTTATTAAACATCAAAACAATAAAGTGTCCATCAACCACCAATAAAGTATCATGGTGTCATAAAACAATAACATCAACTTAAAGTATCAAAAGATCATAATCAACAACTCAAAGTATCAAAGCATAACTGAACTCAAAGTATCATAGAACAATAATTAAACTCAAAGTATCATAATCAATGCATGAATAAGAAATCTAAGCTATATCCTCAAATGAGGAAAAGATATATCAATCTCCTCTACATCCTCCCATGTGGCATTGTCCTCAGAATACTGATCCCATTGGACCTTATATTGCACCACATCTCTACTATGCAACTTAATGTTGCACTTACCCAAAATTTGAGTGGGCTCCACTAACAGCACTCCTGGATCCTAAACCTGTAAAGCATGCCAATCAAGAATATGTGACACGTCAGGATGATAAATCTTAAGTAAAGACACATGAAAAATATTATGGATTCTGGAAAGTGCAGGTGGGAGAGCAAGTCTGTAAGCTACAGGATTAATCACTTCTAGAACTTCAAATGGTCCTAAAAAACGAGGAGCAATTTTGGACACTTTGCCAAATGATACTGAACTCTTATGATGTTTGACCCTCAAAAAGACTTTGTCACAAACTAAAAACAATCTAGGAGTTTTATTCTTATCTGCATAACTCCTTTGACGATCTGAAGCTTACTTCAACTTCTCCTTGATCAACTTCATCTGATCATCCATTTCTCTTAACATTTTAGGACCAATCACAATTCTGTCCTCCACCCTATCCCAACTGATAGGTGTTTGACACCTACGCCCATAAAGAGCTTCGAAAGGTGCCATTCCCAAAGATGCATGGTATGAATTTTTGTATGCAAACTCAACCAATGGAAGGTACTCCTCCCATTTATACTGTTGATCCATATAATATATTCTAAGAAGGTCTTCTACCACCTAATTAACTCTTTCTGTCTGACCATCCATTTGAGGATGATAAGCTGAACTAAAATTCAACTTTGTACCCAAAGCTGCATTAAGAGTTGTCCAAAATCTAGATGTCATGTGAGTGTCTCGATCTGAAATGATTGTTTTAGGCACTCCATGCAATCAAAAAATCTCATGAACAAACTTCTTAGCTAAGACCATAGAATCATCTGGAAGATTCCCCAGAATAAAATGTGCTACCTTTGTCAACTTGTCCACAACCACTAAGATGACATCATGCCTATTCTTAGACATAGGTAACCCTTGAAATAAATCCATGCTTATCACTTGCCACTTGTGCTTAGGGATACTATGCGGATACAACAATCCTATTGGATACACATGCTCATCCTTGACTCGCTGGCATTCCAAACATCAAGCTACCAATTCCATCACATCCCTCTTAAGTCTAGGCCAAAAGTATAAAGGTTTCAAACCTTCAACCATCTTTGTCACTCTAGGGTGACCTGAATAAGGTGTATTGTGAATCTCTTTGAGCATTAACTTCCTCAACTCTACTAAGTTAGGAATATACATTCTTCCCTGAAATCTCAAAAGTCCATCTAATTCAATCACAGAACCATCAAACCTATGATCTAAGGGGTCTACTTCCAAATCTTGTTTTACTCTTTCATAATGATCATCCCCTTGAAGATTCTAAATCACTTTCTATTTCAAATTAGATCTCATAGTAACAATGGCATCCAGATGTCTTCTCCTACTAAGAGCATCTGCTACTCTATTCTCCTTTCCTTTTATATACTCAATTCCAAAGTCATACTCACTAAGGAATTCTAACCATCTTCTATGTCATGCATTAAGGTTAGGTTGAGTAAATATATACTTGAGCCCTAGGTGATCTATCTTTAAGTCAAAGGGCTTACCTATAAGATAATGCCTCCACATTTGAAGTGCATGATCTATGGCGGCTAAGTCAAGATCATGCGGTGCATAGTTGAACTCATGTTACTTTAACTTTCTTGACTCATACACAACCACTTGCTCATTCTCCATCAATACTCCTCCTAATCCTTCTCCTGAAGCATCTATTATAACTATAAAGTGCCCATTATGATTTGGGATGGTCAGGATAGGAGCAATTGTGAAATTTTCCTTTAACACTTGGAAAGCTTGCTCACACCTTTCTATCCATTCAAATTTCTTACCCTTCTTTTGAAGTGTGGTAATTGGTGCTTCTATGGTTGAAAAACCTTCCACAAACTTTCTATAATAACCTGCAAGTCCCATAAAACTTCTGACTTCTGTCACACTCTGCGGTGCAAGCCATTCCATTATTATTTTTATCTTCTCAAGATCAACTGCAATCCCTTCTGCTGAGATCACATGACCAAGGTAGTGCACTCTATCTTGAAAGAATGTACACTTAGATAATTTACCATAAAGCTTTCTTTCTCTCAACCGCTGCAAAACAATTCTCAAATGCCTTTCATGTTCTTCCACTGATTTAGAGTATCTCAATATGTCATCAAGGAAGATTAACACAAAATCATCTAAACATTCTCTAAAAATGCTATTCATCAAATACATGAAAGCTGCTAGAGCATTAGTCAACCCAAATGGTACTACTGTGAACTCGTAGTGACCATATCAAGTCCTAAAAGCTATTTTAGAGATGTCCTCATCCTTAATCTACAATTGGTGATAACTAGATCTAAGATCTATCTTTGAGAACATTGTTGCTCCTTTCATCTGATCAAAGAGCTCATCTATCCTTGGAAGTGGATACATGTTCTTTATAGTAGCCTTGTTAAGTATCCTATAATCAATGCATAATCTCAAAGTACCATCCTTCTTCATTAAAAAGATGACTGGTCCACCCCATGGTGACACACTAGGTCTAATGAACCCTTGATTTAGCAACTCTTGCAATTGTACCTTAAGCTCATACAACTTTGTAGTAGTCATTCTGTAGGATGCCTTAGATTGCGGCTCAGTCCCTAGTAGTAAGTCAATTGAGAAGTCAAATTCTCTCTTAGGCGGCAATTATGTCAACTCTACAGGAAATACATCTCTAAAATTTCTAAGGATTGGGTAGTCATTGAATACTGGTTCTTCCTTATTGAGGTCCTTTACTTGGACAACATAAATGCCACATTCTTTCCTCTTGGCTTTCTTCAATTGCATAGCCGAGATTTGTTTAAGATCTAAAGGTCTCTTTGTTCCATTAATTTCCACTTGATTCCCTAGGTCATCCAAACATCTAACAACCTTGTCTTCATAGTTTACTAGAGACTTATGTTCAGTTAACTAGTTGATTCCCATAATTACATCATAAAAGCCTAAAGTTGCTACATACAGATTCACTTGTGTCTATAAACCATGAAGCTCTAACTTACTACAAGCTAGACATGAGTCTACCCTCTTTTCTGCACTATTGCCATATTGTGCCATCCAATAGTTTTCCATATGTCTAAGTCTAATAGATAACTTAGATATTACTCTAAGATCAACAAAACATTCTGTGGCACCAGTATCAATTAAAATAGAAACAGGTAGTCCATAGAGCTTACCTGGGAACTAGATAGGTGCTTCTTGAAACTCTGCTTGTTTATTATCTACTGCGGCATGAATTTGATGATGCGGTGCTTCTTGCTAATTCTTGTTTCCTCTTTTATGTGGATATGCATTTACATAATGCCCTCCTCCATAGTTTTAACATCTACCCTTAGGTGCTCTCGGCCCTTCAGCTCTTTCCCTTTGATTGTTGTTTCTATTGTTATTGCCACCTCTTTTGTTTCCACCATTCCCATCCTAAAAATTATTACCTCTCTTCAGATTCCTGATCTGTCTATTATTGCCTTGGTTGTTATTCTTTTGATAGTTCTACTGATTATTCTATGGTTTCTTATTGAAAAACTTAGCATCTCTTTGCTTATGGTAATTTATTGTCTGCTGTAACCTTTGCTCTTGCTTTATTGCTTTCTCAAAAGTGACATCAATAGTGAGTGGGTTATGAATGCCCACCTCAACTACAATCTGTGGTCTCAATCCCAAAATAAACTTTCTAATCCAAAATCTCTCATCTGTCTAATACTATAGAGCATACTTTAGTAGATGAGAAAACCTTTCCCAATAACTAGTCATAGACATACCTCCTTGGATCAAGTTCTGAAATGCTGTCATCTTCTTGTTGAAGAATAACTGTGGTAACCATCTTTTTTTAAATAGTTGCAAGAAAATCTCCCAAGTTATCTCACTAGGTAACAACTTTTTATCTGCCTTCTCATTATCCCACCAGGTTTTTGCTTCACCAGTCAACTGGTAAGATCCCCACATAGCCTTCGTGTGATCTGAAAGGTTTTAGATTCCAAAGTATTTCTCCATTTCTATTATCCAAGACTCAACTCCATCTCTAATGGTCTTTCCATCAAATTTCGGTGGTGATATTTTCTTGAGGTCTTTCCCCAATTCTTCTACTATCTTTGCTTGATTATCGGCAATAGCTCCAACTTCAGGAACTAGAACTTCTCTCCTTGGGTTCTCATTTTGTGTCTCAACCCTTGGGTTTTCATTAGCATTCTAACCTCTAGGAATTCCTCTAATTTCCTACTCAAGAGTATTCATCCCCATGTCCTGTCAGGTCAAGAGATCAAGAATACGGTCAAATCTTCCATCTTGGTCATTACTGGCATCTCCACGATCCCCAGTAGTTTGACCACTATGAGCACCTCCATGTGATCCCCTACCTCAACTACTTCTTGATCTGTCACCATGATCAGTGTTTCTTGTATTCATGATGGATAATCTGTATCAAGTTTACAACTTTAGCACAATAGTCCCAAAAACAAAGGCCCTAGTGTTAAACCTAGGGCTCTAATACCAAATGTAAAGCCTCACAAATCATGTAAAAACATTTAAACCAACTCAAAAGTAAATGAAGTAAATAATTTGCTTAAATACAACATCGCAATAACCAAAATCATAAATAAGTAAATAATCCACTTAGATACAACTTTCAAAGATAATAGATGTAATTAATCTGCTTAATCACAAAATCTCAAATAAAACATGATCTCATAAATATGAATCTCAATGTCATTAAATCTTACATATTCACATGCTTAGTCTAGGTAACAAGCATGATAAAATGATTTACATAAATCCTTGGCAAGCATGCCATAATACATCCAAAATAGATACAATAAACAAGTACATCAATAATAAATAAATCAACACACTCTCTAGCTACACAAACCAAGTGGTCCACCACCTACAAGCTGAGAGATGGGAACATGGCTCAGGTGCTTTTCCACCCAACCATGAAGTATTTACACTTTCTAGATCCCTTCTTGAAATGAAGGAAACCCAGCCCTGCATGAAATGTCTAGCTACCTAGTAACAACTGTAGGAGGGAACACCCGATGCAACCCTAATGTCTGAATGTGCAATTCTAAGTAATTAAAAGCAAATTGTCTCACAATAGGATGTGGCAGAGATATCAATAAATAAGTTTTCTAGACAATAAACATCTATTTCAATGTCATTCCAATTAGATCTAATCATTTAAGTAACCTAGTCAATTTCTGAAAAGAGGAAAAGCCATCTCTAAATATCCACATTCAACATCCTAGTCCCAAAAGTAACCCAATACATTCCTATATAAAAACTACTTCTTTCCCCAAGAAGCAAGAAATTAAGTAAAGAATCACAAATTCAAGATTTCCAATAAATCAATCCAATCCCTTTCCCAAAACATCAATTAAGGAAAAATACACTTTCAAGTAATAAACCATATTTTGTTCATACAATCGAAATCATAATTTTATCCATTTCATATAGTTTCTAATCTTGTATTTTAGTCACAATGTCTTCAATAATAGTCATTCTAAAACATCAATTTACCTTACTATCATTTCTATGACACGAGGTTTTTAAAACAATAAAAATAGTCAATAAGTTTGTTTAATTGACATAAACCTCAAATCCATATTTCAATCATATTGCCTAATAAATATTCAACCAAATTGCTTTTAGCAATCAAAGACAGAAACTATTTCAATTTAATTACCTAACCAAAGTTCATGATCTAATCAAAAATAACCTTCTGTCGAACTACGACAGGAAGTCCCAAAAACAACCGAACAGTCTTCCTATCATAACTATGATAGGAACTATTGCAGAAAAGGAATAAAGTGAACAGAGAAAAGGATTAAATCAATTTTTAAATCATGAATATAATAAACTTGGTTTTTAGCTTTCAAGGAAAATATAACAGTAGTCTATTCTCTCTAATCTCAATCAATATAATATTCTAAACAAGTTTTCCAATATAGCTATAGGAAGATCATATATATTGCTACAAGTATTTGCAGTCATGCAGATAGGTATGGGTTCTAAATTCTCAGTCCACAGGATAACAATAGTTTTGCCTACAACCAATATTTTTCCAAATACAAAGCTACAGGAACAATAGTTTTTGCATAAGCGGTTTCTTCATCTTAAATGGGTCAATTTACTAATCGAACATGGATCTTTGCCAGTATAAGAAAAAAGGAAATACAGTCAATAATGTGTCTGATAGGAAATATCCTAACCATGATCTAGAAATTTATATCAGATTTTAATTAGTTTAAAATAATCTAGATATGAGAAAAAGACTAGTTTCAGGAAGTCAAAATAGCCAAACAAAGGGGTCGATCAACATGGCACTTAGGCAGCCATAAGGAAGGTATTGACCAGGAAGATATAAGTGGCTAAGAAGAAAAGGTAGCATTGACTAGAAGGAAAAATAAAGATAGCAACTAAGATATGCAAGTCGATCTAGATTTGTAAGATCACCCAGGCAGAAAATAAGAAGAGGTCGACTCAGAAAATGAATCAATAGGCAAGCAAAAAGATAAGTGGCCAAAATAAAAAGAATAAGGATGACCCAACCATTACAGTCACCCACCAAAAAGTAGAAAGAAACATTCTTTTGACAGTCCAAATCAAAGTATTTCAATGCAAAATATACAAAGAAGAAAACCTGGTAGTAATCGATGTGATGAAGAATTGCAGCTGTTGTCACTACATTTGTTTCTCTCTCCTATTGCAAACTCCAATTCTCCTTCTTGTTGCTCAGGTAAAACAATTCTCTCTACAATTCGTGGGTCCCTTCTCAGCTAAGTGATCTCCTCCATTAACAAACTTTTTCTTTCTTATTTTTTTGGCGGTCCAAGATTAGGTTTAGAACTTAAGTCTCATTTTTTAGTTTGCATGAATAATCAACCAATAGAATTAGAGAATAAAAAATGCTATTTAGAACAATAATATAATATCTTTGCAACTTACTGTTGCATGGATGATAGGAATATATATTTTAATTCTTGCATTCTTGTTCTAAATATAATATTACTATTTTTAATATTATTTAACTATTGTTATTAAAACAAAACTAATTAAATAATCAAAAGAGAAATACAATATAATATTGCATATATATATATATAATTTTAAGGAACATATTGTCTTCCAAACATCTTATAAACAATATTTTATTATTTATTTAAATAACACACAATACATCATTTGAATATATTTTGAAAAGATATTAGGTTAAAGTAATCACATCATGCATTTGAAAATGATTAAAAATCATGCAATTAATGAAATAAGAACCATTCAATAATGCATATGCAACTACGTGATGTGTGTGATTGCATCAAGGTAATCCATCCATTAGTTCTTGCCAAGTGGCTAGAACATCTCTACCTCAGCCATGCTCTCGTCTTCAATGAGTACCTGCATCCATTTGCACTCAACTTGACGTCAATAGGTTAGTGTCTCCAAAACATAGCCAAAGTAAATCATTGCATTACATCAATATTTAATATTTAAAACAATTTCCAATTTTCATCAATATAACTCATAATAACTACCTGCACGTATGCAAAATTACTTAAAGCAAAGTCAATCACAATAATTGTTCACTAAACTAGAATTATCATGTTATTCATAAAAATGAGATGTGACACCTAGACCCCTCGTAAGTGGGAAACCCCCCTACGACCCCCATCATGAATGAATTAGTGTCGGGGACCCGATATAAACATGCGGTTGAAACAAGATCATTGCTAGTGAAACCTTTCATCCCTTATGGGTGATTTACAAATAATAATAGGAATAATAAATTACATAGGATTTACAAGGTTGATGGCACCTTAATCCTAACAAAAAAACCAGCAACCATAGATTATTATTATTAATAATGGTCTAAAGACCTTTTTCACCAATGCATTCATTTTTTAAATTGTCACAATTATATTGGTAGAATTACATTATATGGAGGCATCAAACCTAAATAGAGTCCCACACCACAATCCTCTCGCTACCACTAAATTTCTTCTAATCAACTTGCAACTAGACTTATCAAATGTCATATGCACACCAAAATCATTGAATTTGGATATAGAAAGAAGATTCCTCACAAGTTGTAGAATATGTAAAACATGATTGAGAGTTTTCACACTCCCATCATTAAAACATGACTATACCTTTCCCTTACCAATAATTTGATCCAAACTATTGTCACCAAAGAAAACTTCTTCTCCATAATAAGCTTAGTAAGATGAGAACCACTCCTTGTGGGGAGTCACATGGTAAGAGAAACTTGAATCAAAGAGCCAACATTCATCACCGACAACATTAGCAGAAATGAGTAAAGCATCATTATCACCATTATCAAAGGATTTCTCAATGGAGGAATTGTCATTTTCTTCCTATTTCTTCATTCCTTCTTTATGTATCCCTATGTCTGATAGTTCCAACACTCCACTCTACTCTTTCTGATGGTTTTGGATAGTCCTTTAGACTTGGACCTATCTTTTAAATTGTTTTCATTCCCCTTTTGACCTACCTTTGTTCTTGGGCCTTCCTTCAACATGTAATGAATCTTTTAAGCCCCCATCCATTAATTTATTGTTTCTCTTCACTAAGAAAGGTAGCAAGGGAATCCAATTTTGGATGTCATAGAATCACTCAGAGAAATTATTAGATTCTCCCAAGATTCAAGAAATGAACAAAATAATAAAATACTCATCCTCCTCATCTAACTTAACATCAATAGAACCTAGCTGACTCAAAATCATATTAAAAGCATTCAAATTTTTAGCAATAAAGCCTCCCTCTTTCATTTTTAAAGAGTAAAGCTTTATTTTTAAATAAAACATATTAACAAAACCCTTTGTTTAATAGATATCACCTACCCTCTTCCACATACTATATGTAGTAGCCTTTTCTAAGACATTCAAGAGGATGGAATATACAAGACACAACCAAATGATTTTCCATGCCTTATTGTCCATCTTTGTTCAATCTTCATTATACATGTATTTACAAACTTTACCTCATTTGTGACTATTATCCACTAATCCCTTGCTTCCAAAAGATCCTCAATTTTCAACTTCTACATCTCCCACCACAAACTATTGAACTTTTTATTTTTTGTTCAAGATATGCTAGTCATGGATTCAAACACAATGAATCTATAAAACCCACCAAATCAAATACTCCCATTGGAAAAAAAAACCTCACAACACTTCCAAAAAGGTGTCCCTCTTTGATCAAAACCATTATCTTGACACCAAATATTGAGAAAATTAATGAACAATAGTAGTGATAGTATAAGCATAAAATGTGCAAATTTGATTAACCGAATTAAAGGTACCTGTGATTAACCATAAATCTAAAATAGAAGATGGATAAGCATGTAAAATAATAATTAAAAATCAGCAAACTTATTAACACAAATGCATAACATTTGGTGTACATGGAGAAACCCTTTCAAGAAAAAACTTCATCATCAAAGAGAGGATAATTTTGTATTAATCTAATAAAAGTGTTACATCAATGTACATCCAACTTTCTCCCTTCAATCTGACAACATTCTCATAGTGTGATAGTACCTACAAAAAATATCATCCATAAAACCTCATTCTCATGCCTCCAAAATATAGAGAAAACAAAAATAAGAAACTAGAAGTGGTTTACAAAATAATGGATCAAAATCATGAGCCCAAACTAGATGCCCAAATCCAAGTAAAAAATCCAACAGCCCATTCATGAAGAGCATCTTTTGATATTGGAATGTAATTCTGTCCATGTAAGCAAAAAAATCATGCACAGCCTCCACGAGGACCCCTATCATGATTTTAATCCTTGTCACGTACATGTAAGCATGAAATAATGTCCTCTAAGTAGTAGACCTCTTGATGACATGTCTTCTTTCTTATCTTGTGTTGTTTCCTCTTTGTAATTTTCTCTCTCTCCCTATTTTCGACACTTTTGTGACACTTGTCGATTTGCATTTTCTAAGCTTTTGACCCTGTTCCTAAGCCTTTTAAGCATCTTGTAGGTGATTTTTCACCATTCCCCTATGTTTTTCATCCTCTGCACCCCCTAGAAGCCTTCTAGAGGTCCCCCCTTTCCATCTCCAACTTTCAATTTTTAGTTTCACTCAACCAATCCAAATCTCCCCCGGGAGATCCCACAGGTGCAAGTGGAGATTTGGATTCTTGCACATGACTAACCTATTTCCAGAGGAAAATCACCTCCATTTTTCCCTCTTCTACCATATCCCTTTTGCAGTTCCTCCAAAAACCCTATTTTGCCTAGATCACCCCAGGGGAACCCTACTGGCAAAAGGGGCAACCTTGTCGCATTTCCATCCGTAGAAAAACTCAAGTTTCTCACTCAAAAAAGCATCATTTTCGCTTGTTTTTCTTCTATCTTGCATGATTTTTGATGCCTAATATGGAGTTGACTATTTCATGCTCCCACACATGCATAATTAACTCCATTTGATCTAAAATTAACAACTCAATCAATCTCATGCATTCTTCTAACTCCAATTCTTCTTCAGTGATAAGCTATTATTGATTTATCACTCCTTAGTTAGATGAGTTCACTAGGCAATCAACCCAGTTCACTCCCTAATTAATCCTTGTTAACTCATCAAACAATTGAGTTAACTTCTCAATCAATCGCATTATTCCAACCTATAAATAACCCCTCCCTCAAGCATAAAGGGAGGCAAATTCATTGTGCACACAACTCTTGCCAATTTTTGCTCTCTAAATCAGCATTCTATTTCTCATAGGACAAAGGTGCCTTTTATTTTATTCATTGTTCAATCAAGCATCGCTACACTTCTTCAAACATCACCATTGTGCTCATCAAAAGCTCACATTGAGCTCTCTTAAGCTTCAACAAGCTTATTTTTTTTCTTTGTGTCATCTTCTCGTCAAGAGGTCTTCCCACTGCTTCTAGAGGATTTGAGGTTGCCAACATCAAGGATTTCTAAGGGTAGTGGAGTCACACAAATCTTCATTATTTCAAGTTCCTCTATTGCTTTATTCAATTCATAGAAATTAGAAAATCAAAATTGCTCTTGGAAATAGTAAATCTTTGTTTTTTCCATAATAGATTAGATCTTGCATGTTGGAATAATTGTTTTCAAATTCCTAGATCTAGACTATTTGTAGAATCAATTTCCCTTCATAGATTAGATTATTTCAAAACAACCAAAAACCCAAAAACATAGATTAAAATTACATTAGGAAAAGTCATATTAGCTTACATTTCATATTTCAATTATTAGAATAGAAAAAGCATCTTTATTTCTATAAAATACTAAAAAAGCACAAAAACATGTTTGCATTTCATTTAGCTTTGCATGCATATAGAGACTGTAGAAAAAATAGTCAAACTTGCAAACCCTCGATACCATCACAAGGTAAACCACAATAAATGATTCAATCAAACCCTTGATCACATCACAAGGTACACACAAGTCAAAGCATAACCAAACCCTAGGTCAACTAAACCCTAGGTTGAAACTCTAAGTCTAGTTAAGGTTGGTCTTCACACATGTTTACCTCTATCTTAGCTAACGAATGTGCCTAGGAGTGAGAGGTAAGTGCGTAAGGGCTATCCTCAACAGGATCGAGGAAATCAATCCACAACAATAGGGTAAGTGCACAAAGATGAGGGACCAAAATGGGGTCTTAAGATGCCACTTTTTTCTAAAATCAGGAAACATTGATATTGGATGAGAAATTGAAGATAGCTACACTCAAAATTTGAAGATGGAACAAAAACAAGTCATAGTGCTCTGAATCTAGTTTCTAAACTACTAATTTTTTTTCCAAAAATGGTTGAGATTAAGGGGTTTAAAAAGGGGGAGCACACAAATTGGACCTATTTTTCTCAAAAAACATAACATAGCATCTGGTGTGCTCCCCCTAAAACGTTAACTTTTTTTTAGTATTTCAATAATCGCTCCTGTGAGAAATTAGCTAACACCATGTAGTTTATCCTTAATTTTTCTGATAATTTTTTCATGAATAATTAATTTTTTAGTAATTTTCAAAGTGGACACATCCTGAAAAATAGAAATTTGAGCATGCTCCCCTCTAAAATTTTTGAAAACTAATTGAATTTTTTTTTTTTGAATATGTGTAGAATGGAGTCTAGTTTCTAAAAATGTAACTTATTTCAAATTTTGATGAACAGTTTAAAAAAGTCAAAAATACTAGACACTAGTTTTTGACAAAAAATGGACACAATAACAAAAGAAATTCAAGATGAAACACTTGACGTACTCAAAATGTGAAAAAAATTATATGGTTAGATAGCTGACAGAGAGCTTAAGATTATGGTGGTATTTTTTTGAGTTTTTATTGAAAAAAGTGCCATCCTGATGGGGAGCACGCTCTAGATTATCTCCAGATTTTGCTAAAAATTTGATAAAAACATGTCAAAGAAAGTTGAGCATAATGCGAGCACGTTATAACACACTCGCATTATGTGAAATCAATAATGTGAGTGCATTATAACACGCTCGCATTATGCTGAGCATAACTAGCTATACACATGCCAATTGCATTTGCTTGAAAGTTTCTAAGCCTTTTCAACAAATTCATTTTTTGCATATCTTGCAATCTTTTCATTCCATTATAGAACATCTCTTTGAGGTGTTACATCATACAATTGACATGCCTTCTCTATGCTTCCACACTTTACATACATGTCTACGAGGGTAGTTGCACTTCCTATCATCTCTCTCACTCTCTACTTCCCTCCCCTCTCTACGTCCTACCCTCTCTCTGAGTCTCTGCTTCCCTCCCCTCTCTACCTCCTACCTTCTCTCTCACTCTCTTCTTCCCTCCCCTCTCTACCTTCTACCCTCTCTCTCACTCTCTACTTCCCTCCCTATCTACCTCCTACCCTCTTTATGAGTCTCTTCTTCCCTCGCCTCTCTACCTCCTACCTTCTCTCTCACTCTCTTCTCCTCCCCTCTCTACCTCCTACTCTCTCTCTCACTTTCTACTTCCCTCCCTTGTCTACCTCCTACCCTCTCTCTCAGTCTTTGCTTCCCTCCCCTATCTACCTCCTACCCTCTCTCTCTTTTTCCTTCCCCTATCTACCTCCTACTCTCTCCCACTCTCTATTTTCCTCCCATCTCTACCTCCTACCCTCTCTCTCACTCTCTACTTCCCTCCCCTCTCTACCTCTCCTCATCATTCTTCCCATCCAATGAATTTCATAAATTATCTTATTTCCATTTCATCATCCCAATTTATATCCTCATCCCTCTTTGCATGTCCTAGTTTTATTGTTTCCATATTCTTTGTCGACATGGAAGAGTAAAGGGAGGAAGAGGGAGAGAGGATGGAGATGGAGGGGAGAGATAGGGAAGAGATAGGGTGATAAGGAGAGAGAGAGAGAGAGAGAGAGTTCTAGTTTTCTTGTTTCAGAGAGAGAGAGAGAGGGTGGGTCGGGTTTATGAGTTTAGGGTTGCTTAAGTTTAGGGTTTAGTGGAATTATTTAGGTTTTAGGGGTTTAGGGTTTCTTGGGTTTATTGTTTATGGGTTAGGTTTTAGGGGTATTATTTAGGTTTTAGTGGTTTTGGGAGAGAGAGAGAGAGAGAGATTTTTAGGGTTGCTCAGGTTTAGGGGCATATTTAGGGTTTATGAGTTTAGGGTTTCTCAGACCTTTAGGGGTAAATTATTTAGGGTTTATGAGTTTCTAGGTTGCTCAAGTTTAGGGTTTAGGGGTTAGGGTTAAAGGGGAATTATTTTATAATTTTCCTCAAATCCTCCTAATCATAATGCATTAGTCCACCCATCTCCTAATCCATCAATCCCTATCATCCATCCACCATATAACTCACCGTCTAATCCACCATCAAACATTCTAATCTCTAATCCATCAACCCATGAACACTTGAAAAATTTTCTCCAAAGACTCTTTACAAAATCCAAAAATAAAATCAAAGATATGGATCCATCCAAATCCATCGATCCAATTTCATCCCCCTTTAACACTCCCAATCCTAATCCATCTAGGCCTCCTATATCTATTCACTCGATCCCAGTCCTAACCCCACAACATCTTCCATCATTGTCCATCAACTATATGAATATCCTAGTCCATCAACCCATGAAGCCATGAAGGATGTGACCCAAGGACTATTAGCAAGGAATCTAATAACATCATGTACTCAAATTCCTATCCTTAAGCCTAACAAAGAACCTCCTAATAACATGTCTACCACTTCAACACCATCATCCACTCCAATGTCTATCCATTTCATTGAAGATTCTCCTACCATAAGTCCAAGTCAAACCCCATCATGTAGCCATGTTGTCAAACATCCAAAGATTATTGATCCCATCTAAGAACCCATCACATCCATCTAAGAAACCCAATAGCTATGTTAAGAGCCTAGTCCAAAGCATGTGGAAACACCAACCACCCATCCTAATCAAAATCCAAACATCCCATCTAATCCCATCTTAGATCCCTTACCATCTCATGGTCAACCCCTCTACATTGATCCTCCAACATCTCCTAGTGAACCCCCATCACCACCTCTTACTCCCTAATCTAATGAATATCAATGTATCCCCACTTACCCTATCCATATCTAATATCGCTCTATACATGCTTATCCTCCTTGTGATCAAGATATTATCTATGATCAAGATCTTATCCATGAGCAAGTAACCCGCTTCACTCCTATCCATCATCCCATTAGCCCTATCCATCATCTCATGCTTGTCCTATTCATTATCCATCAATATCCCATGATGAGACACTTGGTCCCCAAGAAAACATAGATAATCAAACAAATAACTTGGATCCTATCAAATCACATCCCAATGAGGATAATGATAATCAAGATCCAAGAATTCTACATCCATTTCCCATTGATCCTCCATCATCCTCTATTGAACTATATGTTGAGGGGTTTAGCTTGGTTGCTCGAGTTTAGAGTTTAGGGGTTAGGGGAATTATTTAAGGTTTACATGAGTTTAGGGTTGCTCAAGTAAATAGGGTTTAGGGTTTAGAATTAGGATATAGGGGAATTATTTAGGCTTTAGGGGTTTATGGATGCTCAAGTTTAGGGTTTAGGGGTTAGGGTTTATGGGTTTAGGGATTAGGGGTTAGGGGTTTAGTGGTTTAGGGTTGCTCATTTTTAGGGTTTAGGGGTTAGGTTTTAGGGGCATTATTTATGGTTTAGGATTTATGGTTTAGGGGTTATGGGTTAAGGTTTAGAGGTTTAGGTTTATGGTTTAGGTAGAGAGGAGTATAGGGAGATATAGAGGAGACCAAGCCTAGGACAGATATCTTTGTCTCCTCTATCCCTCTCTCTAACTATACTTGCCTCTCTATCCCTCTCTCTCTCCATGTCTCTCTATCTTTCTCTCTCTTTTGATCCCCTCTCTCTAACTCTACCTTTCTATCTCTCCCTCCCTCACTATCTCACTCCCCCTCTCTATCACTCTCCTAATCCCACTACCTCAAATCTATCTCCCTATGTCTCTAGAAGTTGTATTTCTTGATCTCTTTCCCTATCTCTATCTCTCTGGACATATCTCTATCTCTTAATATATCCCTCACTACCTCTCTCTCCCTCCCTCTATATCTCTCTCCTCCTCTCTATCTCTCTCCCCATACCTTTACCTCTTGAAATCTCTATCTCTCTCCTCCTCTCTATCTCTCTGCATAACCCTATCTCTTAATATATCCCTCTCTACCTCTCTCTCTCTGTATTTCCCTATCTATCTCTCCCTCACTAGATCTATCTCCCTATATCTCCCCTCTCTCTATATATATGTATCTCTATCTCCCTCTTTATCTATCTTTCTCCCTCTATAGACCCTTTTTTCTATCTGAATCCCCCTCTCTCCCTCTCCTTGTCTCTATCTCCAACTATCTCTCTCTATCTCTCTATTTGTCCCTCTTTCTATATTTTTTCCTTTCTCTAACTCTATCTCTATCTCTCCATCTCTTTCTGGATGTCTCCAGGCTCTCTCCCTATCCATGTCCATGTCCCTCTCTATCTCTCAATGTCTCCCAGTCTCTCTATCTCTCTCTATTTATCTAGGTCTCCCCCTCCCCATTTCTATGTCTCCCTCCCTCTTTATATACATCCCTTTCTATCTACCTATTTCTCCCTTTATCTCTTTATTTATCTATCCTCCCTCTATCTAAATATATCTACCTCTCTATCTCTATATCTCTTTCTCTCACATTCCAAGGGGTTGCCAGAGGGAGAGATATAGAGAAAGAGAGGTAGATAGATTTGTAGAGAGGGAGGATAGAGAAATAAAGAGAGAGAGAGAGAGACTCTCCCATGTAGATACAAGGTTACATTTGTCCCTCCTAGTATAGACAAGTTCTATTTCATGAAACACATGGATATTTGAGTCTAGGGATACTCTTGGACCGTCACTTGATGACCTATTTGATGCACTACATGCATAGTTACAATATATTTTACGTGAGAGCATGGCATCCTAGACCATGATTTTGGCACCAACATTGAGAAGGTTATGATTTTTACATGCATGAAGCTTTATGTTTTCATGCTTCCCACATGCCAGCGTTATGGGAAGCATGAAAAAAAGGAAAAAAGCATGTGGGATTTGTGATTCAAACCCCACATGACTGTTATTCCTGCTTTTCATGCAGTATATCGGACAAGAAAACATTTTTCATGTTGTTTGACATATTGAGAATCATTTTTAGATCAATCCACCACCTTTTTTGTTTTTTCAAAGTAGGAGAACTAATTTTGCATGTTTTTGGAGAAAATTTGATTATTTAAACTGAAAGTTTCATGTTTCATGTGTGATATTGTTTCGAAGCTAATTACCATTGATAAATAGATTCAATTTGATGATATATATTTGTTTTTTCCATAAATTTCACTAATCCTATTCTAGAGTTATATAGAATTCATAATCAAATTTGTGAAAAAGAAGAATTTGAGGATTTTGAAGCCATATTTTGGAGAATTGGTCAACTACAATATTGAATTCTAAGGTATGTTCAAGTTATGTCCATTTTAATTCACTTATATATGTTCTTACATTCTTTATGTCTTTATGTCTTTATGTTCTTTACGTTCTAAGATATATATGTTCTTTAAATATGTTTTCATACTTAGTCAAAAGTTGTTTACCAAAACACATGAACCGTGTATGTATGTCCTCATACATTGCAACCAAAATCAAACTATGGCTTGTGATAACAAAGACAACTCGAGCAATTGCTTCTTATCACTTTGATACCTCAAAACATTCTCTAGAAAATATATGCATGTTTTCAATTGTCATTACATGCAATCCAACACTGCCACATGTGCCCTTGCACTACCATACATGCTCTAGAAACTCACCTAGCTCATGATGCAATAGTGAGTTCTTCACCAAGTGTCTTGCAATTGCTACCATAGCAACTATTGATGTACAAGTCTAGGGCAAAAAGGTTTTAGGATGGAAACTTGATTAAAAATTCATTTTTTGTAACAAACACTCCATTCTCCCAAAAGGCTTCTATTTCTTCCATCACTCAAATATTTTCAAGGTCTTTCTATGGTTTCCTCTTACTGATCTAGCCAACCAGGACCTTGAAAATGGTGTAGCAATAATATATAAGGATAAGAAATCAAGTAAAAGATCCATGTGATCATCTATTTATAGTTTCAACATATTTTTCTATCATCATTGACCATTGTATCCATGCACGTGTAGGTATATCAGTTAGTTCAGTCAAAGATACTCCAAATTCATCATGTTTCCACCTTGTTTCGGCCCTTCATGCCTTCATTTCACCTATTTTCACCTATACAAGAGAAAATAATATCAAATACTTCATAAAATAATTTTAGTGAACAATTGTTTGTCATACTCATATTCATGATCAATGGAGCCAAAATTGATTCCTAGACTCTTAATTTTTGTCCTATGATGATATGGAAGGATTTATTCCTTAATATGCATAATGATTCATTCAATAGAACCATGCAATGGCTTGGATCTTAGACTATCCTATGCCCCCTATTATGACAATCCTACTTGTCTCTATTGATCATTTAGACATAATTATTAGGTGTCCTTTTGATAACTTATCCATTCATGTTTCATAGTATGAATTCTCTTGAAGAAGGTTGGAGGATGTGGAGACCTCTTTAGTGTCTTGGGCTAGGACATTCATCATGCACCTATCCATGATGATTTGTATGCATGACACAACAATATTTCAAAATTTCCTAATTCTTCTTTGTTACTACATGATGGTGGTTACCTTGATCGACTATATACCTTTCAATACCCTAAATAACAGAGATTAGTTTAATGATTGTTATGACATTCCAAGGTATGGCTATCCTAAAGAAGTAAAGGGTACTCTTTGACCATCTTGGATTGTAATAATCCCTCTCACTACATATATAGTTTCCTCAAGGGTTATAGGTCCTTTAGTAATGTTGTACCATTCTCATATATTCCTCACTTAGGAATTTGACAACTTGGGAGACCTTTGTATATAAGTGTCCTAATGGCTTGGGTAATCTTTGATTATTTTGGATTGTGATAGTCCCTTCTTGACTTGTTCATGACTATATAAGACAACAAAATACCTCTTCATCTACCCTTTCCATTACCATCAAAACATTTCCTTCTTCCTATGAAAGCTTCCTATTGTTATGGAACCATTTGGATGACCTTATCATGACATTATCTTGACTAATAATAGCCCTTGTTATGGTTTCCATGTGAATAATCCTCCATGAAACCCTCATGTAACTTGTTGAAATTGTGAAGACATATTGACCTAACTTGCAACCATAGAAAGAGCATTAGACTTGTCATAAAACCATGTTAATTGAAGAAAATACATATGAAATAAGGCTCTTAAATCCTTAGGAAGACAAGGATCTTGAGGGGCATACTTAGTAATAGTCCTATGGCACTTTGCAAGACAATCCTCATGGAAGCAGAGTTAAATTAGTGATTGTCCAGTATATTAGTGACTATCCAACAGTACAGTGATTAGTGACTATCCATATTATGCTAGGGTCATATTTTAGGTTGCTAGACAAGTTTTGAAGGACTATCTTGATGTTATTAAAGTTACAAAGTGTGGTCATTAGTGCAAATGTGGTTATAAGCCTTTGAAATTGTCATTTCTCAATATTGGTCAGTCATTTATGACTGTTATAAAGAGCACAGTCATGTTTTGAAATTGAAAATCATATGCTATAGATCTAGGGGATTGTCATCATGGGGATTTTAGTATCTTCAGGGGATTGATTATTGATCCAATGCTTGATAATTTTCCCAATAAGACCTAATGTGCATGTTTCTTTCTATGACAATGGAAGAGGGTTTGCCACTCAGCAAGAACACACATCATTCATTTTACAAAAGGACTATTATACAAAAGAGTTAGCCAACCACCTTGTGATAGTTATGTTACTAATTAGTTATATCAGTCATAGCATAGAAAATGGTACAAGGTCTTATCATTGAGTTGAAGAAGCTATCTTTGTGCAAACTTTAAAGGTGCTACCATGCAAATGTTGCATAAGATTGTCATAGATAGGACTATCATAAAAATGATTATACATTTGTTTGACCTCATGTTTTGCTAGATTATTATCATTTATTATTTTGGGATTGTTAATACACCTAACTCATGGTCCTCTCATCACAATAAAAGTCTTGATAGCCGAATTAGTATATAAAATACCATGTAGACTGCCCTAGAAGACTGTCACAAATAAATCAATAATAGGACTATCATAAGTTTAGATGCATCCATGGCATCATTTTGATCTTGAAACCTTCATTAATATTGTCCTAGATCCCACATTATGATGAATAATTCCTTTGGTGATGCATTACTAGGATAATGATATGATCTTGTGCCAAAATGTCACCTTGTTATCCTAGGAAGACTGCCATGCCCAGCTAATCATGGACAACCATTGAACATGAAGAGTTATGCACATTTTGGGGATGTTATAAGGTATGTGAAGGTGGTTTAAAGATTAAAAATAGTAATCACAACATCTACGATGGTTCAAGAAGTAAACTCCATGCCCAATTTGAAAATACTCACAAAGGGCTTCATTCAAGTCATGATTTTTGTCTTCACATGTCTTCCTCTAGACTTTGGGACAGCGGTTATAACTTTTTCCATGGGTCAAGAAAATGAACTAAAGATTGATTTTTCAGAATTTATGAACCTTATGAATGTCTAGGATAACCTTGGTATCATAAAAATTAGTTTTATCAAACTTACAACAGCCATGAACATGAAGAACAAGTTGCTGATTTGGTTGAGAAAATGGGTATAAATCAAGCTAGTCTTTCACCACAACGGAAGGTGCATGATATTTGTGCATTTGGATGACTTAAAAAGTATTTTAGAGACCTCCCTGATACTACCCTATCCCAGGAAATGATCACACATGAACATAAGAAAGAATTAGGGGAGTTTTCTCATGATCTTGATGTTGTCAATTCAAGGAATTTGAGTGCTTTGTGGGGCAGTTTTTTGGTCTATCATATCTTTTAATGATTTTTACCCTATTTATGATGACTTTGATCGTGGTCTATCATATCTTAATAAACAAGGATAGTGATGAATTTCATGAAATTGGAGCTCTTAAAGTGATGCAAATCACCAAACATGATAACTTATTTTGTATTTTTTCATTATGACCATTATTCATTGTCATTATAAAGGTTCTAATTATCATTATCTTATTCATCATGAGTGTAGAAATCATCATCATGCTGAGGAAATGAGTAAAGACTCTAACACAAGAAGAGCATGAAGCTAATAATGAGAGGAAAAGGGAAAGAATGATGCAAATTGGGGAAAGTAGGAAATTGTCAACCATACAAGAAGACATTCCACCATTGCCAATTGAAGAGGAACATGACACATCTAATGAAGCTAAGAGAGAGATGGAATTGGTGGTACAAAGGGAATGAATGCAAAACCTCTGTGCAATGAGGAAAGTGAATCTCCAAGTTGGAGGCACTCCATCGTCCACAGGTCAAGTTGAAGGAACACCATCATTATCTTCTCAAATTGGAGACACTTCATCTTTCATAGGTGAAGTAGAAGGTACATCTTCATTTTCTTCTCAAGTTGGTGGCATGCCATCATTGACACATCAATTTGAAGGTACGTCATTTTCATCCTTTTGACCTCCAATTGAAGGTACCTCATCTATCCTATCTCAAGTAAATATTGAAGAAATTCCTAATGTTGAGTCAACTTTACCAATTAAAATGCCTCCTAGAATTTTGCATAGGAAGCCTAAGTTTCTAATTGATATTGATGAGAATGTGTTGAAGCCCATGCAGGATAAGATTTCCATGTGCACTTACCAAAGATATGTGAATAAGATATGGAAATTATTCTTTGAGAATTTAAATGAAACCAGAAGATGTCAACTATTTGTTGAATTGATGAAAAAATCTAAAATTTAGGCCCACTATGAAGATGCTTGTCCTAAGAACATCGAATGCCTCAAGTGAAAAATCAATTATCAAGAATCTAATGAGTGCATGTGAGAGTGTGGCTTCCACCTCACGCACCAAGGATAGTAATGTCACATGACATGTCATTACATCGACAATAGTAGGCCAACAAACAAAGAAAGCTCGCCTCATTAGAAAGACAAGTCAAGCATTGAAAATAAGTAGAAAACTCTAATGAGACCCATTGGAAGACATGAAAGAGTTGAGGACCCAAACACCAATGAATTGTGGGCATTCTCTGGGAGAATCCCACAAAAAGATAAAGTTGTTGTTTAATCTTTGAGATCCATCATTGAAGAATTTTGGAAAAATAACACAAGGGTATCTCCTAATGCAAGAGATGTTGTGAGAAGGAGAATTGGTTGTTGAAACCGTGAGCCACATCCAAAGCATTTTTTGGATGTGACCCAAACACAATTTTTTGAGAAATTTTAAGAGATGTATCCTCAAATTAAAATTTGTCAAAGATATTTTGAAATGTTAAAACCTTTCTATGTCAAAATAAATCACACACACACTACTTATTGTAGATTACATATTGAATTTTCTAACCATTTGGATTTTTATCAATTTATATCTTTAGATTTGCATACTAACAATGTTTTGCAGGATTGTGGCATACGTGCCCCACCAACAACTTCAAGAGACTTCATATCAACAATTTTATGTGAAAGAGAGGAACGTCAAATATTCTACAACAAATTATGCTTGGATGGCACATGTCAACATTGTGGTGGCTTGCAACGTATGCCAATATGTCAACATATGGAAAGCACACATATGGTTGGAAATTAACTAGTAGAGTTCGGCAAGTATAAAACAGTGGCCTACAATACAAAAGATGGTAAAGAAGCAAAGATGTGTGATTTGGTTATTCAAAAGATTCTAATGTATCAGTTTATGTCTATATTTCATGACAGTATAGTGTACGTGTATGCAAGGCATACCCATAGAGCTCAATGGTTGGACTTGCAATTCAAGTTATACAAGAACACATTTCCACTCAGTACCATCATTTCAGTTGTTGACTTTGTAGAGAACTACACACTACAACCACAGAATGAGGTGCAATCACAGTATTACAACTCTATGCAGGTTGTTATATTTGTGCAAATAGCATTCATTCATGTAGAAGATAGTACAGAGGATGATATGAAGATCTTGAGGGAATATAATTTTTATATTAGTGATGATCACAAGCATTCTATGGAGTTTGTGCAAGGTTGCTTTTAGATGTTCTACCATGATTTGGCCAGTAGGAACATATCATTTCATCAGCATATCATATGGTCAGATAATTGTGCATCACAATTCAAGAACGTGTGGATCTTGCTTTGGTTGAGCAGGATGTAAAAGGTGAATGGTGTTCAACATATGTGGAATTTTTGTGAGGCTAGGCATGGAAAGGGGGAGCATGATGGTGCAGGAGCATGTATCAAAAGAGCATTGGCACGAGAAGAGTTGAAGTAAAAAGATAATGCAAAGTTGACAGATGTGGCATCTATTGTCAAATGGTGTAACACTACAATGGGTCCAGGTAATGAAGGTAAGTCTACAGTTTGTAGATATTTTTGATTGGTTGATGATACTAACATTGCAAAATATGAGGATTGTTGTACATTGATAGGATCAAGTGAGCTACACTCTTTTACAAGCTCTAATGTAGGTTCATAGACTATTCATACGTGACATATGGCATGCTTTTTTTGTTCATGTACATATGAAGCTTGGTATGATCGTGAGTCAAAGGAGTGGGTTGATGATTGGTGTATAAGAGGCATATGCCTGATTGGCCATTATCAACTATCAACAACACTACAAATGCCAAAGATTGAATCATTAGTTAATTTTGATCATGTTTCAGATCTAGTTCAACTAGGTATTATTAGCATTCTAATTTAATAAAATTCAATATGTCATCTTATTTTGTATTTTTTCTTGTATTGTTGACTATATTCATCGAACTGAATGCACATATCAATACAGGGCATGTTTATGCAGTTATTGCATCTGAAGATAATGAAGAAGGAATGGATTATTATTTGTGTCATTATGTTGAGGAAAAAAAGAAATTAGATTCCCCTATTGTAGATGGAGAAAACATCAAGTACCCTATAGGATCAATGGCTATTACTGGAACATAGCTTAGAAGGTACCCACTGAAGAAGTTTGATGTGTGGGTGTCCGAGGACTTTGAGCTACATAGGAAGATTCTTCATTATTCTAACCTTGTGGCTTCAAACATTCATTTGATCAAATATGGGGGTAGACCATTGAACAGGACCTTATGGAAGGTTCATGAGTCTGATCATGAGGTGATACTCGACACAATAAAGAGTAGAGCAGACCTTGATGGTTCATTGGATTGAATTAGTGGAATGACAGAAAGGTATGTTATTTTTCTTTGCTATCCTAATTTCACGTTGTATATTTTAACTACTCATTTTAGCTAAATAGTGCAATTGTATTTGCATGTAGGATTTTAGTATGATGGAGGTAGGCATAATCCTAATGATGTTGCCTTTGGAAGCAAAGTAAGGTAGTTTTTCATGATTATTTCATGATGATATGTCCTTTACTTTCTAATTCATAATGAGTTTTAATGATGTTACAATGAGTTCTAATTCATTTTAATGATGTTACTATTTCATAATGAGTGTTAATGAGTTTTAATGACAAACAATTGATAGAAGAGATAAGGGAAACCTCAATTGATGCCCTACAAGACATTGGATCAAGTGAGAACACCTTTATAGTATTGAATTTCCAACTACCAAAAAGGTATTATGACTGAATTTTTAGGATAGGCATCTCTTGGGGCCAAACGGATGGTGCCAATGCATCCGGGTGGGTGGGTAAATACTAGGGTGGATGTCTTTTTGGTGGCAAAGCCTCACTGTCATTCTTGGCTATATTGAACATAGACAATCTCTTAAGAGCCCCAAGAAAAAAATGTGACAAGCTTTGCATCGATTGTTCCATCAAACTGTGACACCTAGGAACATCTTCTTTGCATGTATAGGTGGATGTCAGGTCCACCTACAAACTCCTACCTCAATTTTTGCTAAATCAATTTTGTTTGCCTATGGTGGCAAGGAACACATTCTTGCAAAATGCTTCAGTTTCATGCAGTGGAAAGGTGCTAGGAGTGACATTTTGCATTCCATAGGTCATGGGGCCAAATAAACTTTGCCAACGCATTGGGGTGGGTGGGTAAATGCCAAGGAGGTCTCATTTCATAAGCCAAGCACTCTAATCATTCGGGGCAATAGGCTACCAACAAAGTCCCTTAAGATCCCTAAGATGGAAAAACTACCAAACTTTGACGGGGCAGTTCTTAGAATTCATGGTAGCTAGGAATGTTTCATTTGCACCTAGAGGTGCATGTGGGGTCCATCGACAATAAGCTCTCTCATTTTTGGTCAACTCTAGTTTGTTTGACTGTGCCGAAATCAAACACATTCTTGCAAAATACTTCAGTTTCATGCAATCAAAAGGTGCTAGGAGTGACATTTTGCATTCCATAGGTCATGGATCTGAACGTACTTCACCAATGTGTCAGGGTGGGTAGGTAAATGCTAGGGGAGGTTTCATTTCATGTGCCAAGTGCCATAGTCATTCAAAACAGCAAGCTACCAGCAAAGTCCCTTAAGATCCTAAGAGCAAAAACTGTCAAACTTTGATAGAGTAGTTCTGGCAATTCGTGGTAGTTGGGAATGTTTTGTTTAGACCTACAGGTGCATATGGGGTCCATCCATAATAAACTCTCTCAGTTTTGGTCAACTCCAGTCTGTTTGATCGTGCAAAAATCAAATACATTCTTGCAAAATGCTTTAGTTTCATGCAGCACAACCTTGCTAGGTGCCTTATTTTTTGATATGCTTGTCGTGAGGCTGAATGCATTATACCAACGTGTTAGGGTGGGCGGGTAAATGTTAGGGAAAGTCTTGTTTCATGTGCCAAGCATCCTAGTCGTTCTAGCCTACAAGCTACCAACAAAGTGACTTCATTGGTAGCTTACACTCCAAAATGATTGGGACCCTTGGTACACAAAACAAGACCTCCCCTGGCATTTACCCACCCACTTCGATGCATTGGCGAAGTTTGTTCGGCCCTACGAACTATAGAATACAAAATGTCACTCCTAGCACCTTTTGAGTTTGTTGGTAGCTTGCAATCTAGAATGACTGAGACACTTGGCTCATGAAATGAGACATCCCTAGCATTTACTTGCCCACACGGATGTGTTGGTACAGTTAGTTTGACCCCACAACCTGTGGAATGCAAAATTTTAGTCTTAGTAACTTTCTAGTTTGCCTGTAGCTTACAACCTAGAACAACTGGGATGCTTGGCACATGAAACGAGAGCTCCCTTGACATTTACCCACCCACCTTGACACGTTGGCAAAGTCGGTTCAACCCCACAACCTATGAAATGCAAAATGTTACTGCTAGTACCTTTCCACTGCATGAAACTGAAGCATTTTGCAAGAATGTGTTTGATTTCAGCATGGTCAAATGAACTGGAGTTGACTGAAACTAAGAGAGGTTATTGTGGAAGGACCCCACATGTACCTATAGGTCCAAATGGAACGTTCCTAGCTACCACAAATTCCAAGAATTGCTCCATCAAAGTTTGGTAGTTTTTTAGTCTTAGGGATCTTAAGGGACTTTGCCAGTAGCCTACTGCCCCGAATGATTGGGGTGCTTGGCACATGAAATAAGACCTCTCCTAGCATTTACCTACCCACCCTAACATGTTGGTGAAGTATGTTTGGTCCCACAACCTATGGAATGCAAAATGTCACTACTAGCACCTTTCCACTGCATGAAACTAAAGCATTTTGCAAGAATGCATTTGATTTTGGCATGGTCAAACAGGCTAGATTTGATCAAAACTGAGAGAGGTTATTGTGGATAGACCCCACATGTACCTATAGGTTCAAACGAAACATTCCCATCTACCATGAATTCTGAGAACCGCTTCGTCAAAGTTTGGCAGTTTTTGCATCTTAGGGATCTTAAGGGACTTTGCTGGTAGCCTGCTGCCCTGAATGATTGGGGTGCTTTGCACATGAAACGAGACCTCCCCTAACATTTAGCTGCCCACCCTGATGCATTGGTGAAGTCCATTTGGCCCCATGACGAATGGAATGCAAAATGTCACTCCTAGCCCTGAGGATTCAATCAAGTAGTACATTTATAAAATGAGTGTTCTAAGATCTTTATAACAACCTTCTCTAATTTGTTGGGACAACACTATCCTAATATGTGTTGATAGTGCTAAAATGTGAATAATGGTATGATGATTAGTAAATGCTCTTAGGACCTTGATGACTGTCCTAGCAATCATATGACTAGTTTTTTTAATTACTAGATCCCCCCCCGAATGGAAGCTTTTCTCATCAAACAGATATATGGTTGTCCATATATTGCATGTTAATTCATGATTTCATGCTTGTCCATAATTGTATTGTGTCATAGTTGGTCTATTGGCCTTTCTAGGGTTGTCTTTATGTGGGAATGACATGATTAACTTGATGGGGCTATCTTCCCTTCTTAATTTAGGATTTCTACTCTCTGATTACCAACACAACTATCTCTTCATTATGACAGTTCTCTTATTTCTCTCTTCTACACTCCCTACTTATAGACTTCGCATTCATAATGCCAGAGTATAAGTATCCTCTAGGAAAACAATAATGCCTTTGATACATGATAGTCAACCTAGGGTTATCTTTGATCTTTGTATGAAAAACACCTAATTAGTTCTAGCTACTTGTAGTACCTCTAAGCATCTCTTATAATATCACCAATTTCATGAATAGTTTATGCATATATTGCCACCAGTGGAGGACACGTTTTAATGCCTAAAACCTTAATCTATGCCTACACGTGTGAACAACATTCAGAGATGTATGTTATTCATTCTATGTGACTAGAGCCCATATTTCATAAGGTTTTTGGGGCAAAATACAAAGAGATAAAATACAAAGAATGTCATTAGTAGGAGGTAAGATTATGTCATCAATGCATGTCCTACAAGGTGCATCACAAGGTCTAGATCATTAGTATGTATATACTCACCACTATCCATATGATTGTCATTAGGCTTACTATGAAAAATGGAATATGAAGAAGAATAAACAATATCAAATCACAATGAACTATTTCATCATCTATAGGTATATCATGCAAATAAGGTGTGCTGGATGAGTGATATTTTAGTGTATTTTTTAGATCTCTTGTGTTGGGTGAGTGATATCTGCAAGGGGAGTGTTTAGACATGTTAGATATGTCCACTTACACCTTGCCTATCAATATTAGGGCCTGATCAATCCATTTGGTCTATGTTGTTACAAAATAGTCCCTAAATTTGGCATAATTTGACTGTAATAGTCTAATTTTTATCTATTCCGTACAAAACAAGCCTACCTAATTTTTACATATGTTTAATAAGGGCCAAAAGGGTATCCAAATCAAGTCTCAGATCTCAATTATCAGGTGTATTAAGGTATTTATTACATAAAAGGTCTCTGAGAAGGGCTACAAGCTCCTAGACCACTTACAAAGCAAGTACATGTTATACTGATCATAGATCTCTGCCCATGCATGGATAAGGTTGGTATAGTCAATTTAAGCATATATGAGTGTTTTCAAACCATGGTGAATTTCTATAAGTCTTCCAATCAAGATTGGGTTTTGTTCTAGACCTAGATTGAAGCTAGTGTGAGCTAGTGAGAGATTGAATTGCTCAGTTCATTGCAGGAACATATCAAGTTGAGATCATATATTCAATTGCATGATTCTAGACAAGATATATTTCATATTAAAGGACCACGAAGGTTAGAATTTATGTGAATAATGAAGGCATGATATGTTGTGAGCAAGTGTTCAAGGTAAAGAGCCAAACTGATGTGAGTATTGTTGAGCTAGGATGGCATCAAAAGCATAAATGATATAGCAATGTTGTCAAAATTTGTAGTTGCAACTACCCTATGAGATGTGTATGCAAAGTGTGGAAGCATAGACAAGGCACGTGGACTATTTGATACAACACCACAAAGAGATGTCCTCTCATGGGATGCAATGATTGCAAGAGATGCAAAAAATGGATTTGTTGAAAATATTTTAGAAACTTTCAAGTAAATGCAATTGGCACATGTAAAGCCAAATTTAAGAACCTTTGCCATGGTCCTCCCTATCTGTACACCAAAATAGGATGTTTGGAACAACGTATGAATAGCCATCAAAGCATAAAGGATATAGGAAATTTGTCATATGTTGTAATTGCACCTACCCTTGTAGACATGTCTGCAAAGTATGGAAGCACAGACAAGGCACGTGAACTATTTGGCATGATGCCCCAAACAAATATCACCTCATGGAATGTAATGATTGCAAGATATGAACAAAATGGATTTTTGGATAAGGATTTAGAAACTTTCAAGCAAATGCAATTGGCGGGTGTAAAGCCAAATTCCAAAACCAATGGTATCTTTGGAACACAGTATAGACATCCATCAAAGCATAAAGGATATAGCAATTTTGTTAAAAGTTGTAGTTGTAACTACCCTGCGAGACATGTATGCAAAGTGTGGAAGCATAGACAAGGCACGTGGACTATTTGATCATACAACACCACAAAGAGATGTCCTCTCATGGGATGCAATGATTGCAAGATATGAAAAAAATGGATTTGTTGAAAAGACTTTAGAAACTTTCAAGTAAATGCAATTAGCACATGTAAAGACAAATTTCACAACCTTTGCCAGCATCCTGCCTATCTGTACACCAAAATAGAATGTTTGGAACAACATATGGACAGCCATCAAAGCATAAAGGATATAGGAAATTTGTAACATGTTGTAATTGTAGCTACCCTTATAGATATGTATGCAAAGTGTGGAAGCATAGATAAGGCACATGAACTATTTGGCATGATACCCCAAATAAATGTTGCCTCATTGAATGCAATGATTGCAAGATATGAACAAAATGGATTTTTTGATAAGGCTTTAGAAACTTTCAAGCAAATGCGATTGGTAGGTGTAAAGAAAAATTCCACAACCTTAGCCAGTATCCTCCTTGCCTATGCCAAAATGGACATCCATCAAAGGATAAAACATATGGGAATTTTGTGAGATGTTGTAGTTGCAACTACCCTCAGAGACATGTATGCAAAGTGTGGAAGCATGGACAAGGCACATGTACTGTTTGGCATGATCCCTCAAAGAAATGTCACCTCATGAAATGCAATGATTGTAAGATATTAACAAAATGACTTTTTTGATAAGCCTTTAGAAAGTTTCAATAAAATGCAGTTGGCAAGTGTAAAGCCAAATTCCAAAAACCTTAGAAATGGTATCTTTGGAACACAGTATAGACATCCATCAAATCATAAAGGATATAGGAATTTTGTCAAATGTTGTAATTGTAAGTACCCTACAAGACATGTATGCAAAGTGTGGAAGCATATACAACAAACGTGAACTGTTTGACACAATGCCTCAAAGAAATGTTGTCTCATGGAATGCAATGATTGCAAGATATGCACAAAATGGATTTTTCATAAAGCTTTAAAAATTCTCAAGAAAATGCACAAAAGTAAATTTCAACCAAACGCAAATTTTGGCACGTCTAAAATGAAATTACACAACCTTATCCAACTTCCTCCTTGCCTATCCCAGAATGGGATCTGGGGAACATGGTGTGGACAACCATCAAAGCATAAATGATATAGGAATTTTATCATATGTATTGTATTCGTAGCTGCCCTTGTAGACATGTATGGAAAGTGTGGAAGCATAGACAAGGTGCATGAATTGTTTGAAATGATGCCTCAAAGAAATGCACAGTCCCATAGAGTGCAATGATTGCAATATATGCACAAAATGGATTATTTGAAAATGATTTATAAACTTTCAAGCAAATGCAATTGGCACGTGTAAAACCAAATTCCTGTAATGATAATTGGTCATCATATTAAATATTTTATATAAACTGTCATATACATAATGTCATGAACATAACATCTAGTTTATATACAAAGCCATACAGGCATATATACAAAAATATACATCGGTAATATACAAAAGTATGTATACAAAGCCATATAGGCATACAAAAAAGTCCCAAAAACTAGTTTCCTATGGACTTTTTATGAAATAATTAGTGGCCCTTGCTTGACCATGAAGATGGAGAGCCAATCTATGACTCATCCTCTCTCTGTTGTCGAGTAGACCTCTTCGACAGAAGTTCATCCAACTCCACCTATTAATATAATCAAACAATATGCACATTACTATAGAAAATGTACATGAAATATATAACATCACATATGTAATTGATCACTTACTGCCATCTGATGATCACTCTCCATCATCTTGTCTCAAGCTTCTTTGTCTGTAGTTGGATGGGCTAGAGTTGTGACCTCCTGTGAGAAACATCAAGAAGCAAAATTAACTAAACATAAATATCATTTATGTACATCAAATGACATTAGATAAAACAAGAAATATAAAATTAAGACATTTTCATGTTATTGGCTCATACCTTGGTCAAAGGATTTGAAGACATCATGGCTACATCAATGCCTATCTACTCTAACTCATGAAGATGAGGAGGATTCTCCACATTCAGCATCTAAAAATCAAGTTCAAGATTATTCAGCCAAAATAAATACATAACATTATTTGAAAAATGTGTAATTATTAGAAATGGTTAAATTTACCTTTGTAAAAGTGGTGGATTTGCATCTAGGGGACCAAGGAAACCATGGAGGTGTCAGTGACTATTGAAATCATCAAATTGTCACAAAATAATATTACCATTGACATATCTACAATAATTATGATCATGTGATAAATTACATACCTACTGACTTGACCTCCTCTCATAACCCGCCAATGGAAGGCTAACAGAGGCAGGATGAAGACTCTGACCCTGGAATTTCATTGTGTAGACAATTATATACATTATTTTTGACTTATAATATAGATAGTCATATAAACTTAATTACAAATTTCAAATAACAATATATTAAATCAAGATGAAACTAGTAAAAAATTACTTGAGAGTCAATACCAAATGTAGTCTATAATAGATCATCGGTGAGAACAATCTCATCTAATATGGATGTCTCCATCATTGGATGATGCTCCTGTGTCACAACATCTTGTCGAGGGTCCTACCCTGAGTCTTGTGTCCCATAATCACACAGGTTCCCACATGAACTACACAAATGTGGGGACAAATGAAGCCTACTCCTCTCACCCTCATCAGCCTATGTAAGATCATCGGCATGCTATGATAGAGATTGGGGGAGAGTAGTCAATGAAAGTAATGTCGCCACCTCAACACTCTCCTCCAAAGTTGAAGGGAGTGACCTACATTCTGGCCTCAATAGGGGTATAGGCACATGGTTTTGATCTTGCTTAGCCCCCCCTCTATCTTGGGCAGAACCACCACCTCTACCCTAGAACTCACAAATGTCAAAATAATTAGGAATCTTCTTGAGGACAAACTCGCAATGGAGTTTCCTCAAGAAATATTGTGGCATGTCATCATTGTTGCATGGGTGCTCATCGAAGGCTATGTACCATCTATCCCAAAAGTTTTGGGATATTTCTTCATTCCTACACCAATGAATAGGAAACTGTTTGCAAGTTTCTTCTAATCTTTTGCTAGTTTTGGGACTAATAAAGTGTGCACATAATTAAGATTTTTTAATTTTTTCATTCTTCACTTGTTCATATAACAACTTGTCAGCATAGTATTGCTGACAACTCTCCCTATAGTCTTGAAATTTGGTGATTTGTTTTGTCACCAAATCGATGTGGGAAACAATCTCCTCTAGTGACTTCGTAAGCGCTCTCCTATGATCGATGCTTGCACTTGGATTGTTTAGTGTTTGAATAAGAGTTTGAAGATGTTTCTTGTTTTCTTCTATTATCTATAGGTAGTTTTCTTGACTATCCCTTACATTGTGAGGAAGTGAAGGTGGGTTTTGAGGGTTCAGAGGGTTTTGGGGGTTGTTTTGACCCTCCTCAGCTAGATTTGGGTTTTCTCTTGCCTCATTAACTATAAATGAAAATAAAAAACTAATTAAACATTGCAATAGTAAAAAATTCTTCTCTAACTAACAAAAATTAAACAAACCCTACCTTCTTCAGCTACTAGGCCCTCCAAATTTGCTTCACGACATCTTTGGTGGCGAGGTGGCATCATGAAAGTGTCAATTTCTCCCTTGCACTTGCTTGGAGAGACTTTGCTTGAACACGTTCACTCTTTGAAGACTATTTTTTTGCATACAAACTCCTTTGGCCATGGGTGAATGGGAGAAAATGAAGTTTTTTTGACTTTTAAAGCAAGTCAAAATGTGAGTACATTATAACGCGCTTGTGTAAATTGTCTTGTTTTGGACCAAAAAGTGCCATGGTGGTGACTTTTGGTCCCCCATCTTTGTGCATACACCAAATAGTAGGATACATTTACTTTACAACAACAAGATCCATTTGTCCTCTTATTAATATAAGAACAAAGATAACTCCAAATACAATGAGAACTCATTCAACAAATTGAGAGACAAGAGGACATAAAGGAATGAAACTGCTTACCCAAACAAAGGTGGAATAGAAGAAACCCCAATCAGAGAAGAGAAACTAGTGACCCTTCGGGCCATAGGGTTATCTCAATAACAACTGCCATCGAACGAAACATTCAACTTAGTACACAACAACAAAGGCCACAAAATTTGTTGACCCCTATTTGCGAAGTCTAGCTCTCCCGTGAGCCAGACCCCCACCGTGTCTCACCTCCTCTCAATTGGCTACTTCCAAGAGACTGAGAGTGAAGTGGCAGATTGCCCCATGGCAAAGAGGGAAGGGTTTGTGTGCATGATCTGACTTGACAGCCCCAAGAAACCAGAGTCATGATTTTGAGCATACATATTTTGGTTAACCCGACGTAAATTAAAAAATCTTTTGGTTTTGTAGTTTGCATTCCCATTTCAAATGCTTCAAAACATTTAGCAAAAGCTTCAAAACATTTTCACACTACTCTTCATAGCCGCTTTAGCTGCTTCATCTTCTATCGCCTTCGCCATCATCCATTCCATTTGTTATGTGGTGTTTATGGCACCCTTGAACATGACGAAACCTGACTTAAACCAAGGGAATATTCCCTCAAGAGAACCAGAAACTCCTTCATTTGATAGGTATGTGTTGCTGCATCCGAATGCACCAATCACCAACTGCTATGACTATGAAGATTCAGATTATGAACTAGATCAAAGAGAATCTAGGCATTCTCTGTCTTTCAACAATCCATCTTGGGAAAACAATATGGCCATACCAAATGCACCACATAAAGCTAGAAGGATAAGGTCAGAAATACATTGACCCGATCAGCCTTCCACAAGCACATTAGGTACTCATCTTGATGAGGAAGTCAAATGATTAGAAAAACATCTGTAAGAAGCAAAATATGCTCAAGAGGCATTGAGAATTGCCTTGTGAGAAGAAAAACGAGAAAACACTACACGAGAATATATCACCATGAAAATACTTGAAGAGAAAATCTTAGAAATGAAGAAACACCTAGAGCTGCCACTCTTGCAGACTTAATCACAACTCTAGTGCAGAGGATTAGAGCCTTGGAAGCAGAGAAAGTTGCTCCTGAAAGAAGGTAAAAATCTCATGAATAGGACCAAGGGGCATCTCAAAATCCCCCTACCTCAATTACTATTCACGAAACACCAGTAATGATACATGTCTGGATGGGAACCCTCCTATTTAGAACAACCAAACAAATCTGACAATGGGTTATCAAAACCCACCTATGGGGTTATTGCTATCAACCTCGCAATCTCAAAGTACCTTTCTCAGAACATATCTTGAGTACTTGAAGGAGCCTCTCGATCAAAACATAAGAAGTGTGCAACTACCTTAGCCATTGCCAAATCTCCTGAAGTTCAAAGGAGAGGGAGATCCAAACTCCCACATTAAAGCCTACACCACGGCGATAAGATAACTCCTCCCTTGAGATCAATTTGTGGAAAAAATCTTTCCAAAAATTATCAAAGGCATAGCTCTAGATTGGTACTATCACTAACCAGAGGCTTCAATTCACTCATTTAGACAACTAATCAAAGAGTTTGTCATGGCATTTGACATGAAAAAACTTATTAAAAAAAGGATCAGAGAATTCCTCACAATGAAACAGGAGCCAAACAAATCTGTAGCCCATTTTGTCACTCAATGGAGGTAGGTCCTTTACTCCTCGACTAGTGCCCCAAACATGGATCACCGAGAACTATGCAACCTCTTCTTACATGCCTTAAACAAGGACACGAGAGAAGACGTTCAAAAATTGCCATACAAATCCTATGAAGAAGCATTGGAAAGTGCTTTGAGGATTGACCAAGCCGCCATTGACAGTGGTAGAAAGATCTATGGGTCAAATGGAAAGTTGATGAAGGAAGACATAGGAAACAATGCCTCTATTATTAAGATCCTTAAAAACAATAGGAGCACAACCACAGATGGGGTGATAGACCAAACTCAAATCAAGAAAGTAAGAGATGATTACAATGGGAGAGATTACTATCCTCCTAATGTGAATGCCATAGACCGACCTATGAACACCAAGTACTACCTTAAGGACAATTACCAAAATTGGAACCGCAATGGAAATGGGAATGGAAATGATGGAAGATATATGAAAGACCCCCATACAAATTCAATCAGTTCTTTGATTTTCATAGAACAAGGGGGCACAGTACAGAATCTCGTAGAGAATATAACAGATTCATAGCGAGGCTACTAGAAGACCAGCAATGTTTGTTCATAGAGATGTTCTTGAACCTGCAAGAGGTCACACTGGATAACAAGGATACAAGACAAAATCAAGCTCCAATAGCTCCACAAAATGCAAACATGAGAATCTATCAGGACCTATTTCCTACACATAAAGACACAGAAACAACAAACCAAAATGAAATAGCTCAAAGTAGTAACCCTAAAGTCCCTCCACAACTAGGACAAAAAGGAGAAGCTAGGATGAGGGGATTAGTCGAGAACATGCACAATGAAGAAGAAGAGGAAGACCATGGGGGTGAAAATGAACAAATAGAAGCATATGAAGGTATCATTTCGATAGTGGAACCAATACCAACTCCAATTAGACCTTATGATCTTATAGAAGATTTAAAGAAGATATATGCTCACATTTCGTTCATTGACTTACTCAAGAACTCCCCTTCACATTACTCAGCATTACTAAAAGCAATAGGTTTAAAATACCTCAACCAAATTATGCCACCACCTAGTGAGAAAATCAATCATGTAGACTACGATATCAGTCCACCAAATTTAGAACTTAAAGATCTAGGATTCTTCTTTGACTTACGGTAGATGCCTTCTAAGGCAGAATTAACCAAAAAAGAAGACCATGCACTGTATCTTCAAGTATGGATCTATTATACGTATATCAAGAGGATTTTTATCGATTATGGGGTAGTAGTTAACATAGTTCCTTTCTCCCTACTATAGAGGATGGGCTATGGACACACTAATATCACTGCTTCACAAGATACTCTAAGTGAGTACGATAATCTAAAGGCTGCCACCATAGGTAAGATTACCCTTCTAGTGACCTTGGGACCTAAAACCATTCCTACCACATTCTACGTCATAGATAAAGACACGGGATATAATTTTATTCTTGGAAGACCGTGGATACACAAAATGAAAGTTGTGCCATCCACATTATTTCAAGAAGCTCGATTCTTACATTTAGGGAAAATATACATCACAAAGGGAGATCTAGAACCTTTCAACATGTTGACATCAAACACACCAAACAAACGTATAGGTATCCCCATAGACTATGAGCTCCCTACCAACAAAGTGACTATCCCTAATCCTACACCTCAATCGATATGCATCAAATGAATGGAAATCCCAAAAAAGACCATAAATGCCACAAAGATCAAAACTTTACAGAATGAGGCCTTGTCAAAACAAAAGGAAACAGTTCCCAAGGAAAAGACAATTGAGATCATGGAATGGATAGAGTAACATGGACCACTCCAATTCCCCCTAGAGGTACTCATGATCGACATCCAAGAATCCTACAAACTCTTCCCTTGCATAGGGGAAAGACCGCATAGAACTGAAGGTCCAGTATTTGAGACAACCACGTTAGACTTGAGAAACACAAACCCACATGCTTTCTTAGATGTTGAGGAAGACATAACAAAAAGTTACACTCCATTGACAACCTTAAGTGAATCACATGTCCCCAAGACACCAAAAGAAACGAAATCTTATGAGCCTCTCACACTAGTAGATGATTCATATCAACCATTGACACCCATGAAGGAGGCACATTCTATTGATAATGAATCAACTAATGCCATGGGAATGCTACCTATGATGTTCATGGTGTCTTAACCACAAGAGAAACCAACCACCTCTGCCTTGGTTCAATCAAACAAAATCAGCAAGTGGGAAGCACCCCTAGTAAAAATCGAGATGGTTGAAAGACTTCTTGTTGAAGATGAAGAAAGTGAAGGTACTTTTCACAAAGAATGACAGATGAGGGTGTCAATTGGCATTGATGACCCTATCATTTTTGAACTGCCAAAGAGTTACATCAGATATGCCATGGACTTAAGACCAGAACCAAATGGGAGGACAAGTATAAGCTTTGTCCCTCCTGATGAGCAAAGGGAGCCATAAACTCCCCTTAAGTTGTTCCAATTTTTGAAAAGAATCCAAGAGAGACTAGATGTGAAAATCTACATGCAAGAACAGTTTGACTTGTTAGCAGAATTATTGAATTGTGATGGAGTCCTGTATTGGACCCCTTCCCATCAACAAGTCTTTCGAGACTTACTTTGTCTAACACTGCCAAGAGAAACTACTGAGTTGTTACCAATAGAATCAAATGACAAACCCTACAGAATAGGAGAACTTGTCTTGAGAAGAGGTAGCACAAATAATAAGAAAAGAAGACAAAAAAGAGCTTTTTCATAAGACTAGAAAGGTACTTACATGGTCACAGAAGATGTCAGAAATGGTTCCTATATCTTGTGCATGATGGAGGGAGAGGAATTTGGTGAAATAGTCAATGCCTTTCACCTCAATAAATACTATGTCTAAAAACCAAAAAAATCATAAAACATAAAAATACAAAAAAATCAAAAAAATCAAAATGTCAAAAATAATTTGTTTCTTGCATTTTAATATCATTCTATTCATCTTGCATTATAGTCAGTGGCTTTCTCTTGTACTATTTTCTTTTTAGTAAGGAGTCTAATGTTGCCTAGATATGCATCATCCTTTCAGGACCTAGAGATTCCCCATTTTCACAATCACCATTATCCCCTTTTCATTCCTAGTGATTCTAATCAAAGCCTAGCTCTTAGCTTTACACTGATCGTAGTCTTAATGAGTCAAGATGTTAGGTCTAAACAAAGTCAGTATTCAAACCTACAGTGTTCAAAGGAAACTTGCAAGTAGACCTTCCCAATTCTTTCCCAGTAGTAGAGAAGTCTGACCAGATTACAAAACTTTAGGTGGCACTCAGCCCCTTATCTTTCCTATCCAAAAATGTCAAGAGGATCAAAACTCTAAAGGAAGCAATCAAAATTCTAGTGAGTAAAAAAAAATGAGTGATCAAAATAAGAGTATTGAGAAAAGTGAGTATTGAGAGATCAAAATATTGCATATCAAAAAGTTACAAAAGCATTCATTTCATAAAAGTCAAAAATCAAAAAAAAAGAAGAGAAAAATCAAGTGGGGAAAATACAAAAAAAAAAGTGAAAAGTAAAAAAAAAAGAGAGATACAAAAAAAGAGTGAAAGAGAGAAGATTGTTGAATGTCCATACTCTTGGGTGGACATCAGTCTAAGCTCGAACTCTCAAGGGTGACATTCTAACAGAGAAAGAAAGGTACAAAGCACACACATGCACTAGCTGAGCAAAGCCAAAGAGTCTAGTAGTCTCTAGGATCATCTTCTACCAAGGGACCCTTGTTCTTTCCTATTTATCCCTTACCCTAGGTCTACCTTGCTTTCCACTTATGATCTAAGTCTAGCGAACACCAATAAAATTTATTACTTGTCTAAAGTTGAAAGCTTGTTATATTGTCTTATCTAGATAAGGATTAGTGTTTAGCCTTTAGGAAAGCCCAGAATCAGAAACACTCCATTTTCATTCCTGCTTCCCACTTGAGTTTTAAAATCCTATCTCACAACCTTGATTAGGTCTCTTATATTAGGACAGCTCGCAATCGCCTGAGTTGAAAATTGTATTAAAGAGTAGTCACATTATTTGTTCCACATTGCATTCATGCCAAAATTAAAAAAAGAGCCTCAAACCAATAAAGTCAAATGCCATATCTTATGACATTCAGTAGAAGTAAATATTTCATTTCAGTATTTCTTGTGTTCTTGCATTATCATATTGTGAACTACATCTCATACATATGCCATAAAAAATTACAAAAACATGTCATTGTTATCATGCTTGCATCGTTAATAGAGTTTGAAAAGGTCAAAAACATAATCGAAAAGTTCCAAAACTTCCAAACATGCACAAGAGATGAGTACAAATCTGATAGGTGAAAACCATAAAAGGATAAACTTTCATAGATACATCCAAAGTTTACATATACAAGAGTATCAAAGATCTAGGACAAAATGCTCTCAAAGGAAGTAGAGGCTCCCCATGCAAGGGGGCATGAGTTCAAGAATGGAAGTCAAGGTCGGTTCCCTCCAACAAAACCCTCAGGACTTCGGCTCCTCTGTCTATGAATACCACTCATCACTCCATGAGACCTATGGGAGTGAGGCGCCCTACTGTGAGCATGTGACTGTGAAGGCCCCATTATACTAGCATCTTGTTGTCCAAAACTAAGACGAGCCATCTCTCGAGCACCTGATTCTCTCCCTTAATGGTGTGAATCTCGGCCTTCAAGTCTGCATTCTTCTGACATCCATGGTAGAAAGGAGGAAAAATGTATGTGTGTCACCCAGCAGTAGGGGGCATACTAGGATCATCTAAAAGATAGTCTCAAGTCATCCTAGTGAAGAGAGAATCCAAGCCAACATTAATCTCATGAACAAAATCCCTCCACTCTTTGAAGTTACCTAAAATAGTGAATCGATAGAGAAAGACGTGTCAGTTCCCCATGAAAAGAGAAAGGACAAAAGTGTGAAAAATAATCAAGCAAAACTCATGTGGATCACTTGGCTGCCAAACAAGGTCAAGTTGTCACATCACCTCATCTAAATGAGAAGGTTGGGGACAACAAGAGGACCATCAGGGATGTTTCGTGCATCATCTATAGCATCAAGACCCTCATCTTGCGCATCCTTGGGTAAACCCTCATCTGACGAATCATCATCATTAGGAATATAATCCTCGTCAGTAGACTTTGAATCCACAGCCACAATGAGAGATCGGGAAGGAGTCCCTCTCCCTCCCCTCGGTCCTCCTCTGGGAACTCTAGTAGTGAACACTCCAGGAGTCAAAGGAGTCCAAACAACTGACCTCTATCCAATCTCACCCATCTCCTGAATAGTCTTGTAGCAAGTGGACACTAGGGGCAACTCCTTAGCGAAGTCCTCACCAAACTACTGTGAAACACTCTCAACATGATGGGCCTTGACTAGACCATTACAGTCTAAAATCTCAGATACTCCATGACAAAACTCTCTAACATCTCCATAATGAGCCCAGGATCCCTCCATATCACGATAAGGATCAAAGATCACATCCTCATCTGTAAGAGTAGTGACAGTGGGTAAAGAAGCATCAAAGTGACCTACATACATCCACCTCACTACCCTCAATAAACATCTAATTGGAGTAAGAATGAGCTTCTGATAGGGTCTAATGTGCTCAAATATCCATGTCATAACCAAAGAAGAGTCGCTGAAAGCTAGAGCCCCTCGTCAAGAAATACGATAGAAGTCCCTATAGACCATGGCCAAAATATCTGGTCCCCAAGCATAGACCATGCCCTCATCAATACCACGAATGATGGGAGCCCAACACCATCTCAAACGAGCTGAGGCCTTGTCTCCCAATAGCCTCGATGCAATCAAACCAATTAAGAATCTCCTCAGAAGTGGGATGCAAAGTCAAGGCACATAAGTGAGCTAGACTCCTATCTGATCCCTGGGGCCCATGAACTCTGCCTAGGATGCCTTGTCCTCAAAGGACTCACTAGCTGGAAGGATGAGAGGATGTCTTCTCACAGGAACACCAAGTATATGATAGATATCAAATAGAGTGATGGTCCACTCTCCAGAGATTTGTGGGAACCTAAATGTGTTTCTGTCTGCATCCTAGTAGGTCATAATATCACAACATATATGGGACATAAGGTAAATAATAGGCACATGAAAAACTCTAGCTAGACCTGCTCTCCTCAAAATAGCATGATCCTCATTACTCAATGAAGCAAACATCCCTGAGAGCCACCTCTTCTCTCGATAGGCATTCCATCAAATACACATGTCCTACAAGATCAGAAAAGAACTTTAGATTAGATCTCGTAAACTCACAAAACCCCTAAAAATCATAAAATTACAGAAAACCTTACACAAAAAGTGTATAACCCCTCAAAATTGCAATAAACAAGTGAATACAATAGTTAAAACAAGTCAGATCAGAGTGAAACAAGCATCAAAAAACATGAAATTTTAGTGAAAATCAACCCAACAGGGTCGCCCCGAGTGACCCAGATGTTCTACAGGATCTCCCCCAGGTGACCCTGCTATTAGATAGGATCTCCTTCAGGTGACCTACCTGACAAAAGGTGTGACCCTAGAGGGAGATCCCTTGAACTAAAATTGCTCTAAAAACTTCATTTTTCAGCCGATTTTAGAAAATGAAAAACCTATCCTACACTAAACAACGAAATAGAGACAATGCAAAAAGAAGAATTGACAAAAACAAATAATTTCAAGAGATTTTTTACAAAATTCAAACTAGGGTTTAGAGAAGGGTTTTTTACTATTTTCGTACTTGATTCTCTGCAGCTGAAGAATAGGTAGACATCTTTGTGATCTCCTCGATGATACCTTTCCAACAACTGCTCACGTAATCAATTTCATCACCGTTTCGCTATGATCTCACAATTTGACTTGCTTTGTTTGCCCTTAGCTTAGTTTCATTTTTGTAGTTTTAGATTAGTTCTTTGCTTTATGCATCTCTTTTGTGCATCGTTTTGCATGATTTCATTCTTACAGGTCCAAACTGACAAAGGCAAACAACTAGTTAAACTCGAACGATCCATGGTATGTTCATCATTTTAGTTTTCATTATTCATTTTGATACATTAAAATGTCAAACTAATACTAGTTATTGCAGGTACAATTGCGGGAAAATCAACAACAGGTAAGGCCTAGTTCAGGAACGGTACCTACCTTTCATGTAGACTATCATCCTCGAGGGGGCAAATATGTAAGCATAAAAATCACACACAGCCTCCACGAGGACCCCTAGATGATTTTAATCCTTGTCATGTATATGTAAGAATGAAATAATGTCCTCTAAGTAGCAGACCTCTTGATGGCATGTCTTCTTTCTTGTCTTGTGTTGTTTCCTCTTTGTCATTTTCTCTCTCTCCCTATTTTCGACACTTTTCAACACTGCTACGACACTTTTTTATTTGCATTTTCTGAGCTTTCGACCCTATTCCTAAGCCTTGTGAGCATTGTAGAGGAAAACTAATGTGTTGTAGACTTAACTAATTCTGGGGAAAACCTATCTGAATAGTCCACTCTATCACTATGCATTCCTACATCGAATTATCGACCAAGGAGCATAAGCTTATGATGGTACTTGCAAAGTATATGCCTTCAGGGCTCATATGGTTCCCAAACTATTCTATCTTAACTTTTAAACAAACAAATCTATCTTGCTAGAATTGACAGAATTACAAAACAATGAAAACAACTATGAATCCCAGTTGCTATGGATACCTACAACAAGGTCTATAGATAACTATTACAACAAGGAAACTGTAGAATTAACTTAATTGAATTGACAAGAATGAAATGACTAACTGCTGACCTTCGGAGGATTTGTAAACACACTAATATGCAATTATGCATGAACTATATCTTGTTGATCAAAACATAATACTAACTTGAATTCAAATTACAATTAACAGAAAACTAATAAACCAACATTAACTAAAATGAAGTAAACAAAGAGAGAATCAGCACCTTGAGTGGCCAGCTCAAGAGACTGTCTTCCTTAACTAAAACCAAATCTAATCTAGATTCTACGTATCTTTGTAACACATATCAAAGCTTAACTTATTCCATACATAGAATCAACTCATATCAAATTGTTCAACAATGAAATCCTTTCTGTCATATCCAAATTGTATTCCATAAATGTAACATGCTTGAGTCTTTGCACATAGAAAAGGAAATGATAACTGAATCAAATTGAACTCCTACCAACTTGACTCTGCTACCTTATATATCTCATCTTCCCCTTACTATACAAAATGGAGAGAGAGTCTTATTTATTAATTAACTGACTCTGATCATTAACCGCACCTAGAGAAGAAGAATTCAAATCAAATTAGAAGTCTGATGCATGAACAATGTCCATAATCATATTTGAAACAAATCCACTCCTTAATTTATTACTATCCATGATGCTCCATAATTGTCTTCAACTGTCTCTACATTCTTAGCATTAAAACTCATACTTCTATTAACTCCTTTGTCTGCAACCTACTACAAATGCTCAATCTCATCGTGACACGTCCAATTCTGCACATAGAATTAGTTCCCAAAAGCATATACCACAAGCATTCTCCATGACTAACCATAAAAACATCTTATTTATACTTTTATACATATCTATATCTAATTCATTCATTAGATAATATGATCATCACATTTCATATTAATATTATAAGTTCAGGTCTTAGAAGTATAAAGAAGGTCAACATATCATAGTGTAAACATGGATAAATGTCTTAAAGGATGCTATGAAAGAAGTCTTTGAAGTATAAAAAGTATCTTAAAAGAGACTAATTCTGCAGCCCATCAAGCATCTTGTAGGTGAGTTTTCACCTTTCCCCTATGTTTTTCATCCTTTGCACCCCCTAGAAGCCTTCTAGAGGTCCCCCCTATCCATCTCCAACTTTCAATTTTTAGTTTCACTCAACCAATCCAAATCTCCCCCTATTATTTCTGAATCTCTCCCGGGAGATCCTACAGGTGCAAGTGGAGATTTGGATTCTTGCATATGACTGACATGTTTCTAGAGGCAAATGACCTCTTTTTTCTCTCTTCTACCATCTCCCTTTTGTAGTTCCTCCAAAAACCTTATTTTGTCTGGATCTCCCCCGAGGGTCACTCCCTGGGTGACCCTACTAGCAAAAGGAGCGACCCTTTCACGTTTCTAGCCACAGAAAAACTTGACTTTCTCACTCAAAAAAGCTCCATTTTCACCTATTTTTCTTCTAGTTTGCATGATTTTTGATGCCTAATATGGAGTTGACTATTTCATGCACCCACACATGCACAATTAACTCCATTTGATCTAAAATCAACAACTCAATCAATCTCATGCATTCTTCCAACTCCAATTCTTCTTCAGTGATAAGCTATTATTGATTTATCACTCCTTAGTTAGCTGAGTTCAATGGGCAATCAACCTAGTTCACTCCCTAATCAATCCTTGTTAACTCATCAATCAATTGAGTTAACTTCTCAATCAATCCCATTCTTCCAACATATAAATACCCCCTCCCTCAAGTACAAAGGGAGGCAAATTCATTGTGCACATAGCTCTTGCCAGTTTTTGCTCTCCAAATCAACATTCTAATTCTCTCACAAGATGAAGGTGCCTTTTATTTTATTCATTGTTTAATCAAGCATTGCTATGTTGCTTCAACCAATGCCATTGTGCTCATCAAAAGCTCACATTGAGCTCTTTTAAGCTTCAACAAGCTTCTTTTGCTTCTTTGTGTCATCTTGTCGTCAAGAGGTCTTCCTGTTGCTTCAATAGGATTTGAGGTTGCCAACATCAAGGATTTCTGAGGGTAGTGGAGTCACACAAATCTTCATTCTTCTAGGTTCCTCTATTTCTTTATTCAATTCATAGTAATTAGAAAATAAAAATTGCTCTTGGAAATAGTAAATCTTTGCTTTTTCCTTGATAGATTAGATCTTGCATGTTAGAATAATTGTTTTAAAATTCCTAGATCTAGACTATTTGTAGAAGCAATTTCCCTTCATAGATTAGATCATTTCAAAACAACCAAAAACCCAAAAATATAGATTAAAATTGCATTAGGAAAGTCATATTATCTTGCATTTCATATTTCAATTATTAGAATAAAAAAGTATCTTTATTTCTATAAAATACTAAAAAGCACAAAAATGTTTGCATTTCATTTAGCTTTGCATGCATATATAAACCTTAGAAAAGATAGACAAACTTGCAAACCCTTCATACCATCACGAGGTAAACCATGATAAACAATTTAATCAAACCCTTGATCACATCACAAGGTAAACACAAATCAAAGCATAACCAAAGCCTAGGTCAACTAAACCCTAGGTCAAAACCCTAAGTCTAGTTAAGGTTGACCTCTCCACACATTTACCTCTACCTTGGCTCATGAATGTACCTAGGAGTGAGAGGTGAGTGGGTAAGGGCTGTCCTCAACGAGATTGAGGAAATCCATCCACGACAACAGCAAGAGACATTTACTTTACCACGATAAGATCCATTTGTCCTCTTATTAATAGAAGAACAAAGACAACTCCAAATACAATGAGAACTTATTTAACAAATTTGAGAGACACAAGGACATAAACGAAAGAAACTACTTACCCACACAAAGGTGGAATAGAAGAAACCCCAACCGGAGAAGAGAAACTAGTGACCCTTCGGACCATAGGGTTATCTCAATAACAACTGCCATCGAATGAAACATTCAACTTAGCACACAAAAATAAAGGTCACAGAACTTGCTAACCCCTCTCCGCGAAGTCCAACTCTCCAACGAGCTAGACCCCCACCGTGTCTCACCTCCTCTTGACTGGTTACTTCCACAAGAGTGAGAGTGAGGTGGCAGATCACCCCGTGGCAAGGAGGGAAGGGTTCATGTGCATGCCAAAATCTGACCTGATAGCCCCAGGCAACCAGAGTCATAAATTTTGAGCGTACAGTCCATCACTCTTACATGTCATAGATACCCTCATTACTTTGGTAGGCACACATTTCCAAGTCTAGCACTCCATAATGGAGTGGCCAACTAATGTAGACCCCACTTGTCATAATAAGATTCCCCACTCTTCCCAATGTAACTTGCAAGTGCTATATGAAGAAGAGATGCTCAATAACTCTTGCCAAAAGTAACCTCCCTTGTTCATGCCATTACAATAATATTTCAAGCTAGAAGGAGAATGATAATAAAATATTATCTCTCAACCACCTAGACAGGTGTCCAAGTACCCATTCCCAACATGTTGAAAATATAAATGTTAGTACATAGGATTTCAAGGTTAATAGCACCTTAGCCTAACAAATGTTAATGAATGTAACTAACTTTGACTCACTATCAAGCTATTATCTCATTCTACCACCATGAAGAGAAGAACACTATGTTTAACTCTTTCCAAAACCTTACAACCTACAAGAACATAGTGAAATACAACCATTAACAATATGAAATAATCTCACAATCATGAAAATGACTTAAGACTTAACTATCGAACATCCACAATTTTTTATAATTGAAGAAAAAATATTAAGCACATACCCAAATGAGTTATGAACAAAAAATGAACACATTAAACCAAGATGCGATAGTACTAACTAACACCCCTTAAAAATGTTAGCAACCACAAAACACACATGAAATAAATATAAAGATGTTATAACATTATACTAGAAGTATGCGTATGTTACAAATCATTTAATATAAAGAATTAGAATAAAGTAAATAGATAATCAATGATAAATAAATCTACTTTAGCACAATTCTATTAAGAGAGTTGAGAGGAATATGGGAGTAATAGAACTAAAATAGGAGACTAAAGAATGAATGCAATTAGAATTAGATAGAGGTTTTGGAATTATAACAAACCATCAACATATAGGACTAGGGATTTGACACACAATGCAACATAAGTTGGGTTCTTGGATCAATAGAGACACAAATATCAACCTTGGCCATGATCAACTAGAAGTATAGTCCTCTTTGGGTAGTAATGTTTAGAAATACACAAACTTAAGAATTCCTTCAACACCTAAAAAATGTGCTGATGTGGTTTGGGCCTTTCTTTGAGATGGATGGATCTATGACTCTAGGGAGCCCTATCAATAGTAGTCAAGACCCTTTAAGATCTAAATTAATGAATATCAAGAATATTGGAAGACATGACACAAAAATTGCAAATGCTTAGTAGTGTCTATTCAATGAATGCAAATACTACTACAGTAGAATTCTCAATTGGTTGCTAGAATACTTATAATGTGAGATTGCAATGATAAAATGAGATGTCTAAAATGAATCTAAACACTTCCTTTAAATGCAACTCCCTAGTGCACCTATCACACAATTTACACATGTGTCAGAATAAGAGGGAAGGAAAGAGGTAGTTGGCTTGGGGCTAATGATAATTTTTTGTTGAAAATAGATGATGATAGAATATCACACAATAGTGTGTCCCACTTATGGGACATCTTGATTTTTGCTTGAAATCATATATTTTTTAGAAAAATTAACGATTTAAGCCTAGAGGAAATCCATCTAAGGGGGTTTGATTGAAGGGGGTTAAATAAAACCCCCTTCAATAGAACCCCCTAGGATTAAACCAAACCCCAGTGGAGTTTCCTTTGCACCTATCAAAATGCTGACAAAAAAGCAATTTTGCTTCATCTTTTGGGGAATCAAATGAAGTCATTTGGAAATGTCATTTTGTAAGTATGTATCCCTTAGTATTACCTTTCCAAAAATTATAATATGTATTATGTTTTCTTTAATATTTTAATTTTTTAAAATTTTATAATGAATATAGGTCCATCATGAAAAAATAATGACTTTTATTCAAGACACTAGGAAATTAGGAAAATCTCAAAAAATACACTGCACTCCACATAGATGTCCCTGTTTCAATAAAAAATAAATTTTTTTTTTTGATATATATGCTAAGAGAAATGCATTATGGAATAATACAAGTTTGAAATTTTTGTTAATGTTAATTCAAAAATTAATAATAAATAAATATTTAACAGAAAATTACCAAAAAATATTCATGCATTAGATAATAAAGTTAATGGTCTAATTCCAATAAATCATGAAAAAAATTGTTTGTAGTGAAAGTGATGTGTTTGGAATAATTTCACCCAATAAAAAATATTAAAAAAAAAATTGATTAAAAAATACAAATAAAAAATGATAGAAATGATTCTTTACAAAATAAAAATTATAGCTTGAATCTACATAAAAAATTCTACAAATCATTAATTTACATCATCCTTAAATTCTTGACCATTTGTTCTCTATAATTGGCACAAATTGAAAAATGTTGAAAAATACAAATTTTGAGCATCCCACTTAGGCCAAAAAGTGAGGCACACTACTGTGGGATCACCTATCATAATTGCCTACCTAAGATGTGAGAATTCAACAATCCTTTCCTCTATCAATATCAATGTCCAAGAAGGTGCAAGATCATATCTAAAGGCTGGATTGTAGTCACTGACAAAGTGAGAATCACATATGACAAATTAGAGGCTTAGGTGCTGACATAATGTGCAAATTGATGCATAAAGGCAAACTAGGTCATCATATTGAAGTCCAACACCCAAAGTGAGCACATGTGAATGGGGGAAAGTGTAGCTAATACAATTTTCACCATTACATTTTGTCCTCACTTTGGCATGACACGAACATGCAAGCTAAAGTGGTAAATACATCAAGCAAACTACATAAAAGTAAACATACAACCTTGGAATATGGAAGAATGGGAGGCTGCCCCCTCAACTCTCCACACAACTCAAAACCTAAAACACATCATGTCAAATGATAAGTACCAATGTATGCCACCACCCCCATTGTATCTTGCATGCTTTGCATCACAATATTTGATGAGGGAAAGGATATCACATAACTACTAAATATTTAGTAAAAGTAGTTGTATGGAGTGTTAGCACATGCAAGCATAATCATAATCATAAATTAAAATGAAAATTGAACCATAAGCATGGAAAGAAAATGTTCTAAAAAGTAACATGCAACATAGGTTCCAAGGGGATCACTCTAGCCAAGAGAAACAAGAAATGTAACATGTGACATAGGATCTAAGGGGACCAATCTAGCCAAGATATAACCCTGAATTAGAGGCATGTGGAGGCCAAAAGAATAGAATGATCCTAAAATGTAACATGTGAAATGATCGATGCCACTATATCCCCCTCTCTTGCCCCTTTGCCTCCCTCCTCCATTCCCCCCTCCCTATCACAATGTTGCATGCATAGTAATGCAATACATAGTGAGGATAGGAGAAAGTTAGAATATGTAAGCAAGTGAGAATACATGATCAATGAATAATCTAACCAAGTGCTGCCCCAACATGTTGCCCCCACAAGCATGTGAGAAAAACCAAGTAAGATCCTAGAGAGGTGTAAGCATGTACAATATGTAATTATAGAAATGTAGAATATGATAATGGACCCAAGTAAAAGCATGTGAGAGAAACCCAATAAGATCCTAGAGAGGTGTGAACATGTACAATATGTAACCATATAAATGTAGAATATGATAATGGACCCAAATAAAACATGAGCAATTGTAACATCTAACAACATAGCGGGAACATATACCAACATAGCAACATAATTGAATGTAATGTAGTATAAATAAACATATAATAATAGAACTAAATAAGCATTTCAAAGTATGATATGAGCATAATGTAATCATGAGCAAATGTGAACAATCATATTGTAGATAGATAATATATCTAAAACATCTAAAGGCAAAAAACAATCATAAAATACACCTTCGAATAGGGAAGACACAAGAGTAATGCACAAAACACATAAATTACAACTCAAAACATCACATCATAAAGAGCAATAACATAGAAGGATACATGGAGTAACAAAAGAAACTTTTAAAACTACAAGCATATGACATGAGAAAGGGTATAAGAACCATTAATATTTGTTTATGTGTCCACATTTTTTCTGAAATCTTCATTCCCTTTTTCAACTATTTAAACAAAATTAAATTAAACTATATGAAAGTGGTGAGATATTGTGCAGAATTGTACACATTAATAGAATGTGGAAGACCTTTTTTTTTTGCTGGTGGAGTTTTGAACACTAACTCCCACCACCATTGTTGTATTCCCCTCCCTGTATGTGTTATGCAGGGACACCCCTAAAAGTAGAGATAAAGTAAGAGAACACCAAATATACAGTCCATTCAGGACTCCCAAGATTCTCCCAATTGTGGGGAGAGGTGGGGAGCAATCACTTCTCTGAAACTTCAACAAATGTAGTTTAGTGTGAGCAAAAGAAGTCATAAATGTGGAGGAATGATATCTGTAGTATACGCTTACTCAAGCAATGTTGCTATTTGCTGAATAACACTGGCAATGTCATTGTGGTAGATGTGTACTGAATAACACTTCCAAATTACAATTATAAAATGCCATTGTCATCCATTTCTCATCTCAATCTCACAGCGTTATGTAGAGAGGGCCAGTTGAAAGATGTGCTGCACATTCTGCTTACTACATATAACCCTCCTGGAGACTTCTATACGTATCTTCAATTACTGCAGACCTGCATTCTCAAGAACGCCCTTTCACAAGGGAAAAAACTCCACTCTTTCATCGCTCACAGGCGATTTCCATTTGCCACGCGCACAACTTTTCAGAATAACCTTATTAACATGTATGTCAAGTGCCGAAGTTTAGTAGATGCACGTAAAGTGTTTGACAACATGACAGAACGAGACAGCGTCTCATGGAATACGATTATTGCAGCATACAGAAGACATGGGTGTCCTCACGAAGCAGTTACACTGTTTCATCATATGCAACAAACAGGTCTCCAACTCGATCAGTTCACATTTGCCAGCGTACTTTCAGCCTGTGCCAAAATGGGAGCTCAGGAACAGGGTATAGACATCCATCAAAGCATAACGGAAAGGGGGTTTTTGTCAGATGTTGTAGTTGCAAGTTCCCTGGTAGACATGTATGCAAAATGTGGAAGCATAGACAAAGCACGTGAAATGTTTGACAAAATGCCTCAAAGAAATGTGGTTTCATGGACTGCAATGATTGTAGGTTATGCACAAAATGGATTTGTTGAAAAGGCCTTGGAAACTTTTAAGCAAATGCAATTAGCAGGTGTAAAGCCAGACTCCTCAAATTTTGCCTGCATCCTCACCGCCTGTGCTCAAATTGGAGCTTTGGAACAGGGTATGAACATCCATCAAAACATAATTGAGAGCGGATTTTGGTCAGATGTCGTAGTTGCAAGTGCACTGGTAGACATGTATGCAAAATGTGGAATCATAGACAAGGCACGGGAACTGTTTTACAGAATGCCTAAAAGAGATGTGATCTCATGGACTGCAATGATTGTAGGATATGCACAAAATGGATTTGTTGAAAAGGCTTTAGAAACTTTCAAACAAATGCAATTGGCAGGTGTAAAGCCAGACTCCACAACCTATATCAGCATCCTTCCAGCCTGTGCCAAAATGGGAGCTTTGGAACAGGGTATGGGCATGCATCAAAGCATAATTGAAAATGGAAATTCGTCAGATGCGGAAGTTTTGAATGCCCTGGTAGACATGTACGGGAAATGTGGAAGCATAGACAAGGCACGTGAAGTATTTGACAAAATGCCTCAAAGAAATGTGGTCTCATGGAATGCCATGATTGCAGGATATGCACAAAATGGATTTTGCAAGGATGCTCTCAAAATCTTTGAATTAATGAAGCACTCTGGAACACATCCTGACATTGTAAGTTTTGCTTGTGTTCTATTTGCATGCAGCCATGCAAGTTTAGTGGATGAGGGCTGTACATACTTCAATCATATGAGTAATTCTTATTGCATTACACCTACAGTTGATCATTATGTGTGCATGGTTGACCTTCTTGCCCGTGCTGGCTATATTGAGGACACTCTAAACTTTATCATTAAGATGCCACTTAAACCTGCGGCGGTTGTGTGGATGTGTTTTCTTGGTGCCTGTAGATCACATTTGAACATAGGCTTAGGAGTATTTACAGCGATGCAGCTTTTTGATTTGGATCCTAAAAATGCTGCAACTTATGTTCTTCTCTCAAACATCTATGCAGAAGTGGGCAGATGGGGTGAGGTTCAAATGGTAAGAAGATTGATGAAAGATAGAAGAATCAAAAAGATCCCTGGATGTAGTTGGATTGAAGGCCATAAAATGGTACATGCTTTTTGTGCAGGAGACAGGTCACACCCACAGACACAGGGGATCTATGCAAAGTTGGAGAAATTGGCTTGGGAGATGAAGGCAGCTGGGTATTTTCCAGATTCAAGACATTCACTTAATGATGTGGAAGAGGAGGAAAAAGAATTATTTCTCTGCCACCACAGTGAAAAGTTGGCAATTGCATTTGGTTTGTTGAACACACCCCCTGGAACGACTATTAGAGTTGTTAAGAACCTTCGAGTATGCACTGATTGCCACACTGCAACGAAATTTATCTCCAAGATTGTTGCAAGAGAAATTGTTGTGAGAGATGCGAACCGTTTCCATCATTTTAAACAAGGACAATGTTCTTGCCGAGATTATTGGTGATGCTAAATGAAGCTATCTGAAAAAGGCTTGCACTATAATAATCTGCTCCATGTCACACCTGCAGTCATAAGGAGGGACAAGGTTTTATTTTCAGTTTGTAGAAAGTTCATTTTATTTTGTTTCGAGTGTTTGGCAATCTAAAACATGCTGTTGGCTTTGTAATATTAGATGCATAGAGTACAATGCAGATCACTTCTTATATACACTGTTGGGTATCTGTAAAAGACTTGTTTTTTTGATAACATGGATGTTTTGTTGAATTGTTTTCAGGAAACCTACATATGTATGAAATGAAAAGCTGGAGAAGGAGGTGGGGAATAGGAAAAAACAATAGGTGAGGAACACTTCAAGTAAATAGAAAGATGCTTGACCAGCAGGAAATAGGAGAGGAGAGTTCACAATCAACCCTTGCCATTTTGTATAGTTCATTTGTTTGGATTAATTCTATTATCTTTTGTGGATGCTAGGTTGACCATTTGATATTAAATTACACATTCCAAATTAAGTATGCAATTTTATGTAAGTGCATACAGGTTTTCTTTCATTTATGCTTAGATATTTTTAATGTTGCTTCACATCCCTTTGCTTGGTGAGATAGCCAATATATTTGTGAACTAACAAATATTTTTTAATTTAATTTGATTTCAATCTGTTTGATTTTAATTAGAAACAAACATTATAATTTATATATGAATAAGTTAAAAAAATGTTATAATTAGTAGATATGTATGGCACTTGAAAAACTCACAATGACATTTATAGATTGATGTTAGAGAGAAGAGAATAACGTTTTTATATGTAAAAATAAAATCACAATTTATATTGCATTGTAATTGCACATTCATGGTCTTACAAATTTGTGCATGATGAGATTTATAAATTGATACTAATGAGATGGGGGTTTGAAGGTGGTTGGAAGAGAGGTAAACAGATCATTTCATAAGCATTTGCAATGACAATATGTTTAAAACAAGAGGAACTCAAAAAGATCAGGGTTATAAGAATTTAAAAAAAAACACAATGAGAGACATCCATAAGATTAAAAAGAATATTGTAACTATATTCATGATATGCTCAAACTAACTACTTTATTCATGTGCGACAAACCTAACAAATGGTAGTAAAGGCTACATTCCATTTGATAAGATAGAAATTGAATAATTTTGTATTAGTTATAGACCTAACAAATGCTAGTGAAACTAAATTCCATATGCCACACCTAAGCTTTGTTTACAATCCTTAATGACAACTAGATTAAAAATCTTGAATTTTTGTACTTGTTTTCTCTCAAAATTTTATAATAAGGGATTTGATTCATAATGTTCAAAGACTTATAAGTTATGTGGCTATCAATTTGTGCTTAGTCAATTTTAAAATGTTGTAATGTGTAATGAAATAACTTGCACAATAGAATAAAATGATAGGAAATATGTTGCAAATAATTGGTAATACTTGAAAACAATAAGCCACTTCAAGGGGGAAAACCTCGAAATATCTCTAGTAAGAACACAATTTGCCCCATCATGATCAAATAACACACACTACTTCTTATATATACCTTACTTATGCCTTGGATATCTCCTAGGCCAACTTAGATACCAAAATATAACACCTAGGACAACCTAAACATCTAAATAAGAATACAATAATGATCATATAACCTAATTAAGAGTTAAGGTAGCCACAACATAACTACACATAACCCTATATAGACTATAAGATTAAGGGTGTAGCATGGCCCCCCTCTTTAGAGAAGCATTGTCTTCAATGTTGACTAAATGTGGATGCTTTTGAATAAAATCTTCGTCTTCCCACATGGCACCTTCAATTGGCAAATTCTTCTATTGGATGAGGTATTTTGTGATTGTTTGAGGTCCAAACTTTTTTGTGCATGTCTAGAGAATTAACTCTAGATCTAAAATGATTCTTCCTTCTTCATCAAGCTCTAGTAACATTGCCTAGGATGAAACTATGTGTCCGTTAACCTTCTTCAAGCTAAAGACATGGAAGACTAGATGTATTTTTTTTTACTCAGATAACCCCAACTTGTATGCTACACTATCAGTCCTACGTGAACCCTTATAAGGCCCATATAAATTGGGTGCCCATTTGTTATTCAAGGACAACGACTAATAGAGATTTGTTAGTGTTGAAGGTGGTCATCAACTACTCTCACCTTAGTGTGTGTTTGTAAGGGAGAAGTGATGGATGGTGGAAGGTTCACTAGTAGTTGAAGGGCTTGATCATGATCACTATTGGGAGACCCTCTTTTTGGTATATCCCCCTGTTGAACACACCCGAATATTGAGAGAGGGGGGTGAATCAGTATCCAAACAAACTTCAAATCCTCCAGAGCAGATTAAAACTTAAACTTTACAACATTAACATAAACATGAAAGATTAACACAATACATAACAACACATAACACCAGATATATGTGGAAAACCCCAAAAGGGGAAAAACCATGGTGAGGATTAACTCACAATATATGAAGCTCACTACAATAAAATATCACAATTTTGTTTTAGGGCTACAACCCAAGGAAGCTACTACTCCTTGAAGAAAGGTTTTAGGGTCACTCCCAAGGAAGATACAACTCCCTGTTGACTTTGTTTTAGGGCTACAACCCAAGAAAACAACTACTCCCCGAACTGAGAATAAACTCAGAAATAATTATAACATGACAGTCATTCTACTATTTGAACTGACAATGAAGCTCACACCTTTGATGATTGCAATTCAATCTGTCTTTCTCCTTTTTGATGATTGATTCAATTAGGCACACTTTTCATTTCTTTTGTCACAAAAATGTCTTCAAGATGAATCAAGACATGCTCTAACACTTCTGCTGTTTCTCCTTCAGTCGCACATCATAATGCATATCATATTCATATTTTTCTTTTCACATACTCATATTCGCGATCATACATCACCTATATCAACTAGGTTTACAATATATGCATGATATTACATTGATTACATTACAAGTCAGCCAATACAACAAGAATATTACATTTTAAAAGTTGGCCAAAGATCACACAACATGAAACATGTAGAGGGCAAGCCCTATCATGAACCACACGCAACACCAAGAAGAGAAACACGCCTTGCAGATCCCAACATACACTTAACTTGGTCCTAAATGTTCTTCACAGCATCATCCTTCAAAGAATAACATCCACACGCTTCACAAAATTGAATTAGGTTGTCCTTAAGCAAGAAAACATGAAGCTTGTAGCACATCGATCATTACAATCTTGGCGGTACTCATGAATGATTAAACATTACTTGTTCTTCTCCCAGATGAGTCGGCATGACCCACACAACATCTCCAAATACTCCTTGAACTTCACACAGCAACAACTTTGTGGCGCACATCATCAATATTCCTTAATTGGCCTCAACAACAACTCCTTACAAATTGACTTGAAAACTTTGTGTAGTATTGGAAACATGAAAGATCTGCATGTGCTTCAAACCTAAGAACCATAGAGACATGTAGAATATCCACATGAACTCATATAACTAATCTGTACAATCTCCAACTGGCGCAAGTACTTAAACATATGTCCTGAGAATAATTAGGCATCCAAAGCCATCTGTAGTACACTGTCATTTGAAAACTAAACTTGTAGACCACTAAATCACTTGATACTGCAAAGTAGCATGTATTGAACATCCCTGAACATGCCCACTAAACCGCATGGACAAATCTTCACTTCTAGAGGAATGCGGAGAATTCCAAACAGCCTTTATCATCACTTTACTCTGCTAGAGCATAGACCAAAACTCTATCACTTATAACTTTCACTGTGGAGGAGAAAATGTTATAAATCTTTAGATTTAGCACCTTTATAGCATACTGAATTTAACTTCTGAATCGCATGACCATATCTTCAATGTGGAGGAATGTAGAGCATTTTACCATGCAGTCTTCCATGCAACTTCCTGCAACAACTTTTACCAACTTCTAGAACACATGCTTCCTTAGGATCATCAAGAAAGAGCATACAACATGCTATAGGTCATCAGCAATATCTTCTCAACATCAACATTACTTCTATTTCCTATCTTAATGTATCATCATTTATCTTAATGCTTCTAATTCCCATATTAATATATTATCATGATATCATCTCTCCTGACCACAAACATGCTAAATACAATTTTACTTGACATTAAGAAAGGCATAACATCCAACCATGAACATCAGCAACTACTGCTAGCACACCATAAACTGAGTGTTGACATCAAACAACCCAAATTGTGTGTTCTAAACTGAGTGTTGACATCAATGACAACCACACAACCACATTAGCAACAACTTTAGGTAACATATGTGCAACAATCTCCTTCTTTGGCATTGATGGAAACACACACCTGCTCATTCTCCCCCTTTGACATCAAGGACAAAGGGAAACTTCTTCTCCTCCTTAGCCACAAACTCTCCTTTTCAACCTTCTCCCCCTGTCAACAACAACCACTACTTGCTCTCCCTAAGAGGTGGCCATCATTAGTCTAGGAAAAAGATATAGCATGAATTACTCCCCCTGGACAGATGCATGAACTATGCATCTAGCAAGAAGAAGAAGGGGCAATTACCCCCAACCTCTGGCAGAGAGACTCGAAAGTGTCCTTTGCAAGAGCCTTTGTGAAAATATCTGCGATCTGATCATTTGTTGGAACATATTTCAACTTCACTTCTTTCTCTGCAACCTTCTCTCTCAAAAAGTGATACCTGATTGATATATGTTTAGTTTTAGAATGCATCACTGGATTCTTGGAAATATTGATAGCACTAGTATTATCACACAAAATAGGAATAGGCTCATCATACTGTACCTTGATGTCTTTCAATGTTTGCTTCATCCACAATACTTTTGTACAATAGGATGTTGCTGCAATATACTCTGCCTCTGCAGTTGATAAAGATACCAAATCTTGTTTCTTACTATGCCATGAAACCAATGAACTTCCTAAAAGGAAATCACCACCACTTGTACTTCTTCTATCATCAACACAACCAACACAATCAACATCAGTGTAAGCACTCAAATTAAAATCAATACCTCTTGGATACCATAAGCCATAATTTGGAGTTCCCTTCAAGTATCTGAATATTGTTTTCACTGCCTTCTCATGAGTTTGCTTAGGATTAGCTTGATATCTGGCAACCACACATACTGCATGCATAATATCAGGTCTAGAAGCAATCAAGTGTAATAGTCCTCTAATCATAGATCTATAAAGAGTCTAATCAACCTCTGGTGACTCATCTACCTTGCTCAAGTGACAAATGGTAACGATAAGAGTACTTACTAGTTTTGAGTCCTCCATACCAAACTTCTTCAACATCTCTCTAACATACTTAGCCTAAGAAATAAAGATACCATTATCTAGGTAAACAATTTGAAGCCCAAGGAAGAAAGACATCTCACCAATCATAGACATCTCAAACTCTTTCTACATCTCTTCTTCAAACCTCTTACACATATCATCATCTCTACCAAAGATAATGTCATCAACATATACTGCAACTATCAAGATTATGTCTCCCTCTTCCTTAATCTAAAGATTACTATATGTGGTACCTTTCTTGAAACCTTGCTGAAGTAAGTACTTATCCAACCTAGCATACCAAGCTCTAGGAGCTTGCTTGAGTCCATACAAAGCTTTCTTGAGTCTACACACCATGTCTGGATCTTTTAATAACTGAAAACCATCTAGTTGCTCAATGTAGACCTCTTCCTCTAGATCACCATTCAAGAATACTGACTTGACATCCATCTAATAAACATTGAAGTTCTTGTGAGCAACAAGGGCAAGAAACATCCTGATTGCCTCCATCCTAGCTATCGGAGCAAAAGTCTCCTCAAAATCAATACCTTCAACTTGTGAATAACCCTTACACACCAATCTTGCTTTGTTCCTCACAACTTCACCATCTTCATTTAGTTTATTCTGGAGCACCCACTTTGTTCCTATGACATTCTTATCAACTGGTTTGGGAACCAATTCCCATGTCTAATTCTTCTCTATCTGATTTAATTCTTCTTCCATTGCATTCAACCATCCATCATCTTTGCTAGCATCAACAAAGGTTTTGGGCTCTACCGGATTTGATAGTAAATGCAAATTCACTTGCTCACTTGCTTTTGCAAACCTTCTCTTGGTCTGCACACCTTCATTCTTATCCCCAATGATCTGATCTGTTAAATTATTCCTCTGAATATACTTTGCTGGAGTCTTAGGGATCTACTCCGATTCTTGTTCCTTCTCTTCTTTTTCTTCTTCTTCTTCAATGCAAGGAGGTATATTAGATCCGTAGTCCTTTGGTTCTTTAAGATCTAATACAAGTCTTCATCTACCTTGGCATTTGTGCTTTCAATCATCTTTCCTAATCTCTTATTGTAGCATCTATAGGCCTTGCTTTTGGTTGAGTAACCAAGAAAGATTCCTTCATCACACCTTGCATCAAACTTTCCAATCTGGTCTTCTTCATCTCTCCTAATCTAACATTTTCTACCAAATATCCTGAAGTATCTGACAATGGGAGGTTTACCATGCCATAACTCATAAGGGGTCTTAGTGCTATTGACCCTTAATTGTACCTTGTTAAGCAGATAGACAGTAGTGTGAACAACTTCCTTCCAATATATATTAGGTAGATTTGCATCTTTCAACATTGCTCTAGCCATCTCTTGCACATTTCTATTCTTCCTTTCCACTACCCCATTTTGCTGAGGGGTCCTAGGAGCAGACACATGTCTCCTAATACCATGATATTCAAAAAACTTTTCAAATTCATTTGAAGTAAATTCTCCTCCTCTATCAGACCTTAAGCATTTGATCTTAGCATTCATTTCATTCTCAACTATTGCTTTGAAAATTTTAAACTTATCATAGGCTTCTAATTTTTCTCTTAAGAAAGTAACCTGAGTCATTCTAGAGTAATTTCACTTTGTTGACTCTTTGTTCTTGTTGGACCACATAGATCAATGTGAATTAGCTCCAATGGCATTGTTGAAGAATACTCCTTGCTCTTGAAATTTATCTTTGTCTGCTTTCCCATTTGACATTCCTTGCATAATTTGTTTGCAGGCTTGGTTATCTTAGGCATATCTCTCACTGCATGAATAAAGTTGATCTTTACCATGTTATCAAAGTTGATGCATCCCATTCTCTTGTGCCACAACCAACACTCACTAGATTGAGCCAATAAACATGTTCTTCCATTTACCTCCTTTAGATTATAGATATCTATATAAGTCTTAATACATTCTGTAACTAGTCTTACAGACCTTGCCTTCATGATTTCACATCCTTTGGCATTGAAAAGTAAGATTGTATCCTTTACTGCACATCTGACTAACACTGAGAAGATTATGCTTTATCCCTTTGACATAGAGGGCATCCTCAGTCCTATTCTTCCCATCAATAATTATAGTACCATTTCCACATATTTGTGCTAACTCATCACCACCAAACTTAAGAGCCCCACCATTCCATTTCTTGAGGCTGATAAACTTCTCCTTATCACTATTCATGTGGTTAGAGCAACCAATGTCAATTACCCAAGCATTGGCTTCTTCCTTTGCATGAAAGGAAGTCCATACAACTAGTGATTTTTCATTATCTGGTTATCCTGCAAGGTATCAAACTTTTCACATTTTCTAATATCACCTTTTTTGTCACCAACGTTCAAGGCCATGAAAAGTGTTTCATCATTTGAATCATCATAATCCTCATCTTCTAAAGATTAACTACTCTCCATGGAATATAGACTTGTTTTGGGTTTCTTTCTTTTGTTGTTATGCTTTGAATCTTTAAAAGGACATTTAGAAGTAAAATGAGCAATTTTCCCAAAATTGAAACATTTGAAAGGTAACTTACCTTTGTATTTTCTTGTTCCCTTCTTCAATCTTCTTACAAAGTTTGCCTCTACCTCATCAAGGTCATCATCTTGATCAGCTGCTTCATCTTCTGCCTTATTAATTGCTTTGAATGTTGCTTCCTTCTTTGGAGTACCTTTGTCAAATTCTCTCATTTCAAAGACTGTGAGAGCACCAAACAATTGATCTACTATATAGACATCCACGTCCTTAGATTCCTCAATAGAAGATACCTTTTGACTGTAAGATTTAGGAAGAGATCTTAGAACCTTCATCACAATCTCATCTTTTTTAACTTCTCCTCCAAGACTTAATGTCATTAACTACTTCATCCGCCTAGAGCATATAACTGGCATCTTCAGGGTCTCAAATTTTCTCTTGAAGATTCACATTTCGGCTTGCTTCACTTTACTATCTTCTTCATAGATGCTACCAAGTTTTACCCAGACATCCTTAGTAGATTTGCAACTCATTACCTTCAAAAGTTCTGAATCATCTAGCCCACTCATGATAGCACTCTTTGCCTTGGCATTGTTATCATACAACTTAATCTCATTAGCATCTGTAGGATCAAAAGTAGGAGTAGTATAACCATTCTTGATAGCTTGCCAAACACCAAACCCTAGAGAAAATATATAGTTTTCCATCCTTAGCTTCCAAAAGGAATAATTTGTTCCATCAAACATAGGTGCCTTGTGAGATCCATTATGAACCATCCTAGACCTCCTCAAGTGGTTAAGCTTTTCCTGAGTAACTTAGCTCTGATACCAATTGTTGAACACACCTAGATACTGAGAGGGGGGTGAATCAATATCCAAGCAAACTTCAAATCCTCTGGAGTAGATTAAAACTTAAATGTTACAACATTAACATAAACATGAAAGATCAACACAATGCATAACAACACATAACACTAGATATACGTGGAAAACCCCAAAAGGGGAAAAACCATAGTGAGGATTAACTCACAACATATGAAGCTCACTGTAATAAAAGATTACAACTTTGTTTTAGGGCTACAACCCAAGGAAGCTACTACTCCCTACTGACTTTGTTTTAGGGCTACAACCCAAGGAAGCTACTACTCCCTGAAGAAAGGTTTTAGGGTCACTCCCAAGGAAGCTACAACTCCCTTCTAACTTTGTTTTAGGGCTGCAACCCAAGGAAGAAACTACTCCCTAAATTGAGAATAAACTCAAAAATGATTACATCATGACAATCATTCTACTGTCTGAACTAACAATGAAGGTCACACCTTTTGTCATTGCAATTCAGCCTGTATTTCTCCTTTTTGATAATTGATTCAATTAGGCACACTCTTCACTTCCCTTCTTTCACAAAAATGTCTTCAAGATGAATCAAGATAGGCTCTAACACTTCTACTCTTTCTCCTTCAGTTGCACATCATAATGCATATCATATTCATTTTTTTTCTCTTCATAATACTCATATTCGCAATCATACATCACCTGTATCAACTAGGTTTACAATATATACATGATATTACATTGATTACATTACAAGTCAACCAATACAACAAGAATATTACAATTTACAAGCTGGCCAGAGATCACACAACATGAAACATGTAGATGGAAATCCCTAGCATGAACCACACACAACACCAGGAAGAGAAACATGCCTTGTAGATCACAACACATGTTTAACCTAGTGCTAAAAATTCTTCACATCATCATCCTTCAAGGAATAACATTTGCACACTTCACAAAATTGAATTAGGTCAACCTTAAGCAAGAAAATATGAAGCTTGTAGCACATCAGTCATTACTGTCTTGGCAGTACTCATGAATTATTAAACATTAATTGTTCTTCTCCTAGATGAGTTGGCATGACCCACACAACATCTCCAAACACTCCTTGAACTCCACACAGCAACAACTTTGTGGCACACATCATAAATATTCCTCAGTCAGCCTCAACAACAATAACTCCTTACAAACTAACTTGAAAACTTTGTGCAGTACTGAAAACATGAAAGGTCTGCATGTGCTTCAAACCTGAGAACCATAGAGACATGTAGAATATCCACATGAACTCATATACCTGATCTATACAATCTCCAACTGGTGCAAGTACTTAAACATATGTCCTAAGAACAATTAGGCATCTGGAGCCATCTGTAGTACACTGTCATTTGAAAACTAAACTTGTGGACCACTAAAATACTTGATATTGCAAAGTAGCATGTATTGAACATTCTTGAACATGCCCACAAAACTGCATGGACAAATCTTCACTTTTGGAGGAATGCAAAGCATTCCAAACAACCTTCATCATCACTTTACTCTGCCAGAGCATATACCAGAACTCTATCACTTATAAATATCACTACAGTCTGTCACTTATAACTTTCTCTGTGGAGGAGAAAATGATACAAATATTTGGATTTAGTACCTTTATAGCATACTGAACTTAAATTCTGAACCACATGAACATATCTTCAAATGTGGAGGAATGTGAAGTATTTTACCAAGTAGTCTTCCAGGTAGCTTCCTACAACAACAACTTTTACCAACTTCTGAAGACCAGAATAGCAACACATACTTCCTGAGGATCATCAGGAAAGAGCATACAACATATTGGAGGTCACCAGCAACACCTTCTCAACATCAACGTTACTTCTAGTGCCCATCTTAATGCTTCTAATTACCATCTTAATATATTATCATGATATCATCTCTGCTGACCACAAACATGCTCAATACAATTTTACTTGACATTAATCAAGGAATGATGGTGTAGTTACGGTTAGGAGGGCCCACAAAGTGAACAGTCCAGATTGTATAACAAGAGTAAACACAACAGAGGAAACTCAATTATAGGATGTAAATGCAGATTCAATCATTTAGTATATCATAGATTCAAAATACAAACATTCCAGCAACATGCAGGCTTACATAGTAGGGCTCATAGGTCTGATTCTCTAGTTACAATACATGCACAGTATATGACTTTGAGGTGCTTTTACAAAAGAATTCAAACTATCAAACTATGAACTAATCTTGAACTACTTTCCTATGCATCTATTACATGAATATATATCATCTCTAGAGCACAAGATTCCTTCATGTCGGCCAAACAGATTACAAACTCCAATGAAAGAGGTGTAACATGTGTACACGGATAGGTCAAACCTAAATAGATGGGAATCCTCCGCAACTGAATGAAATAATGAACGGATGTTAGGGAAGGTCGGCCATGATCCAAAGTTCCTTGAATGATGTGTCACTTAGCTTTGCAAGTTGTGGAAGTACTCCACAAATCTTCTCCTTTAGCTGATTATCTGAGACTGTCAAGATGCTCTGCTTTGAGAAAATAGTTGATCTTCTACTAGCAATATCTTTCTAGAAACTGATCCAAATGATCTGAGTTTTGGATATGATGTGAATGAAGATGTCTAGATGCTAAGTCTAGCTTCGCAAGGTTTGAAATGAAACTATGATAGAATGTGGACCAAAATACAAAAAATGCTACTAACTAAACTGACTGTACTAAATTGGGAAAATGAAAGAAAAAAATGAAATGCAAATATTTTTGGTTGATACAAGATTTCTCTTGAACGAGGGATGCTCCTGCATCACATGATGTCCAACCATGAACATCAACAACTACTGCTAGCACACCATAAACTGAGTGTTGACATCAAACAACCCAAACTATGTGTTCCAAATTGAGTGTTGACATCAATGACAACCACACAAACACATTAGTGACAACCTTAGGTAACATATGTGCAACACCCCTAAAACTGTAGCTTCTTGCAAAATAGGTGATGTGAGAATCTTTGGTTGTTGCATTTCTAATGATAAAATTGAGCCATATCTCTATCCACATCTTGTTTAAGCATATTTTGCATTCGGTGTGCACTCACCATCTGTGGACCCTTTGCATGCAACCATCTTAGCTCAAATTTTCTACTCTCTGAGTAGAAACACATGATTTTGTTTTGGAAATTCATCTCTATTGTGCCCAAGGTAGTGAGCCATTGGACTCTCAAAATAATGCTTGCTCTATCCATGGGTATATCAACCATAGGACAATCCATCACGTAGTCTCCCATGGTGAGTTTACTATTATGACATTTCCTTGAACAATTATATGTACCTGTAACAACCCTCCCTATTGGTGATGAGAGTTAGGAGAGGGCGTAGGAGTCAAGTTAAGTCAAATTTTTATGATTATTGTATTGGAATCTCTTCCCCACGCCATATGATGGCTTTTGAAGGGGAGTTGGTGAGTGTTATTAATGTAGAAAATATCTATGGAGATGGCATCTCTTGGGCATCATAGGATTGAAGGAGAAAGTCAGATTTTTATGATTCTTTTAATCTTTCTTCCCATGCCTAGACAGGAGTTGGATAGGAAAGTTGGTGCATGAGTTTAATGCGACAGAAAATATCTGAGCATTAGGTACAAATTGACAAGGGTAGGGAGAAAATATATGCTTGGTAGGTAAGCGAATGGATGGCTGGAGAGAGATTGGAGATGGTGAAAAAGAAGGTAGAGTAAAGAAAAAATCACCGGATTCTCAGGCTCAAAAGGAAAGAAATATAGGAGAGAATGGAAGTGTGTTGAGGGAAAAGAAAATACTTAGGCAAGCATATCGAATTAGAAGACTATGGTGCACTAAAGGGGAGTATGATCCAGGGATCTGCATCAATCTTTTCTTTCCCAGCATAGAAAAGAACCATCTGGTGTGACTTGGTAAGAGCTATTTGCCTCAGTCCCTTGTTTTATTTTAGAGAAAAAACTATCTGGTGCATTTGACTTGTAGTTCGTTGTTCTTGCTAGCAAAAAAATAAAAAAACTAAAAGATGTTTGCTGCATATTTCATTAAGCACATAAAAACTGAAACCTCATTATTGCCTACACAAAAACTAAAATATGTTAGTTGCTATTTCTTTAAGCATAGAAAAATTGAACTCCCAGCACTGCATTTTTTAAAAGATATGCCAAAAATTATATTTAAATGCAAGATATTTACATTGCCTCTTACCTAGAATTGATCGTTATAATACAGATCTATTTCCATGTTCTTTAGATAAAAGGGTCTTCAAATAAAGATCTTGTGTCTTTTGATTTATATTTTTAGGAAAAACAAAGGTTTTATTTTATAAGAGAATTTAAGGAAGGAAACCTACCCCAAAAAAAAACCTGGGACGTGTGATGGAGATTGAAGAAATCTCAGTCCCATGGAACCCTTTTGTTATTCGATGCCTTCTCTGAAAAGATTATCATTACAACTCTTCCTATTAAAAAAAAAAAGGACGGCCTCTTGTCTGGTCATTACAGTCATTTTATTTCTACTAGATAACCAGCCTTGTGAAAACTGTAGTCTTGGAGTTAAAGAATGTTTGGCACTAAAATACCTTAGATATATCGATCTGTATTTGTACATTGAAATTTGGTCACAAAATCTCTTATTAAGGAAACTTGTCACACAACCCAAGGATCTAAGGGAACTACTATAGGAAGGAAAATTATGATTTCCTTTTTGTAAGTCTTTTAACAATCTACTTTGTTATGTTAAATATGGTAGACAATACGTAAAACTCAGGCTGTGAGTAGACATGTAATACCCATTGCCATGCTTTTCTTTTATTGGCTATGCATTTCTGTGAGAAGAGTGACCAAATTGGGGTCACTGGAGTTATTACAAAACTGATCTAACTGGCAAAGGGTTGTTTTCAATAAATTACACTATTGTTGAAAGTTTGGGTCTTGTAGATCACATTTTTCATCTTTACTATTTTTAAATTTATACATCAGTGTTCTAGTCATTTTGGATTCCTCATTGGTTAAATGGGATGAACTAGGTCTAGGCATTAGAGTGGTCGATTGGAGTGGCTCTCTATGGGCTTGAGGCCCATAAGTGGCAGCCAGGGGAACTAGTAGTAGAGTTATAGTAACAAGTGATAACTAAATTAAAACATTGGGGTAAAAACACTAATAAGATAATTAGACCCCGTGCAGGGCCTTGAGAACTTGTAAAGGCTAAGGATACAATGAGAAGGTCTATCTGTCTATGGGACGTCAAGTCATCCATCTGTGGGGCATAGATTCGGGCATGATTGAGTCTCCTCATCTACAAGAGAGGAGTAATTGGTTCCATGTGGTGCCATCCCTTTGAGCATGCATGATAACACTCCATCTGATCACACTCTAGTATCTAGTACCTTAATGATCATGAGTAGTACCTGACCTATGACTTTGGCTGTATGCATTATTCTCCATGTCTGTTCATGATTGATGTGAGGGTTGGCCATCTTGTATCCCCTTATTGTTGTTCTTCCATTTGGGCCTTGTGACTATCTCTAAGGATGGTGGGGTGGTCTCATATGAGTCCACATAGTTGGGAGGCATTGCCACCACCATTGGGGACTGGAAAATAGGTTTTGGAGCACTAGTTGGAGATGTTCTCTCTCTTCATTACTTTATCTGTTACTGTACTTATTTAGTTATTGTATATCATACTCATGGCTATGCCATTGCACTATATATTATTTTATGTAAGTGTACTCTCTTAAGAGAGAAGATGTAATCATGCAAGTTAATGAGAAGCAATGAGATGTTTCCTATTTGGTTTACAGATTCTGGTGTGGGTATCGGATCCGCTTATACTATGATGCTTTCAGTTTCATGCTTATATTAGATATGGGATATAGGAACATTCAGATTGGTGTTTTAAAATGAATGTAGTATTTTCAATATTTCACTGGGGGTGAATTAGTCCTCTCCGTGGGTTGTACATTCAACCATACTTGGCCACATGAATGTTGTCAATCTATCAAATCAACAACTGTATCTGGGTATGTTACCTACTTATGTCAAAAATAATATTCCGGTTCTCTTTTGGCTCTTACCCTTTGGGGGTTACATAGTGGGATGTTACATCTAGTATCAAAGGCCATGTTCACAGACTGGGAGCTCTGGCATACTTGAGCCTTCTATGTTTTGTTGTGTTTGGCGTGTGTGGCGTGAGCTTGTTATATTGTTTTATAGTCTTGTTGTTATGCTTTCATGCCTTAGTATGGTGTATTGGTCATCCTTGTGATGATCTATTTTGATGTGTTCTTTGTTTCTTTAGGATGCCTCCTAGGGGTAGAGCTAGAGGTAGAGTTAGAGGTATGGCCACTGTTCTTCGATGTACCACCTGGTGTAATGTTGATCTAGGTAATCAGGTTAATTAGGCTAATCAGGGTGAGCATCAGGAGGAACTGTGTGTTAAGAATCTAGCCGAAGGACTCGAGGGTGCTCAAGTTTTAGCTCTTTTACAGTAGATTATGGACCAATCAGGACCTCGTTAGGAGGTATCTCATGAGGTGGAGTCACACCCTTCTCGACAAGATGGTCAGGATGCTAGAGCTAAGCATGAGCGTTCTCATAGTCTAGATCATTCGAGAGCAATTGTTGTGAGGGATAGGGTGGATGGAGACAGCGTTGCTACAGGTCACATGAGGGATCTTCTTAGAGCTCATCCCCCTACTTTTGATGATTTTGGTACAGGTACCGAGGCAGAGACTTGGTTGATCTATCTCGATCGATCCTTTGCTATGCATCCTTATAGTAGTAATACTAGAGCTCGATGTACCATTATACATCTTAGAGGTTTTGCATCTACATGGTGGAGAGTAGAGGAGCAGAAGTTTCATTTGGACATTGCTTCCATGTCATGAGGACTATTCTTAGAGAGGTTTTGTGCACTATTTCTTTCAGACTACTACCGGTAGAGATGTACTGATGAGTTCCATGAACTTCGTTAGTTGACTATGATGGTAGATCAGTATGAGCACCATTTCTTTGAGCTTAAGTAGTATGCTAGCATTTATGATGACGGGCCGATGTTAGTGTAGCATTTCATCAGGGGCTTGAATGCCCGTATCAGTGGTGGTGTTCATGTGTTTGAGCCAAAGACCTTAGAGATTGCCATGGAGAAGGCGAGGTTGATAGAGGAGAATTTGGCTAGAGACTTTGGTGGTCAGGCAGGTGTTTAGATTGGTAGTACCCCTCCTTTAAGATCAGTTGCTTAGGGTACATAGTCTCAAGGACCTGGACTATCTAGATCTCATTCTGCACCCCCTAGACCTAGTCAGCGATAGAGGACCTAATCTCAGCAGAGTGGGTAGAGTTTTAGTACTCTATTTTTCTAGAGACTATCCACGTCATCATTCTCGGAGTAGGTAGTAGAGTGGTCTAACATAAAGTTTTCAGAGTGCATAGCAGAGTTCTAGGGGTGGTGGATCCCAGCAGTCACGTGCACCATTTTTAGGCTAAGGTTTTAGTAGGGTGGTTGTTATGCTTGTGGGCAGCATGGTCATATAGCTGCTCATTGTCCTCAAAGATCAGTGACTGGAGGTAGTCAGAGACAGGATACTTCAAAGCCTATAGCAGGTGATGCTGGTAGATCATATAGAGTTTTTACGGTGGTTGATAATCGTTAGGCTGAGTGTCAGGGCACCGTGGTTGAGTATTTAGGTGTGTTATGTGGGATTACCACATCTATCTTGTTTGATTCAGGAGCTTCAAATTCTTTCATTTCTCCTTCTCTCATGGATCATTATGGACTTGTGGTGGCAAGGCGAGATGATGGTTGGTAGGTTGAGTTAGCTACTAGAGCCAAGGTGGCTATAGACTCCCTTATTCATGCTTGTGTGTTGGATTTGGCCACCTTCACTACCACAGTGGATCTCTGTGTGTTGCCTTTGGGGTCCTACGGGATTATTTTAGGCATGGATTGGTTGGAGACCCACCTAGCCAGTATAGATTATTGGTGTAAGTTGGTTCAGTGTGTAGACGATGTTGGAGAGTGTGTTGAGTTAGTTGGGGTTCAGAGACCTATCTCTCTCCATGTGATTTCAGCTATGCAGCTAAAGCATCCCATGCGGCAAGGTTGTCAGATGTTTGCTATTTTAGTCAGTGACCTTGCTGAGGGTGGGATTCAAGAGGTATCTATTAATGATCATCCTATTCTTCAAGAGTTTGTAGATGTCTTTCTGAGTGATATTCTAGGTATGTTTCCTAAGCACAACATAGACTTCTGTATTGATCTCATTCCTGGTGTGGAGCCTATTTCTTAGGCACCATATCGCATGACTACTCAGGAGTTGAGTGAGTTGCGGTTGTAGATAGAGGAGTTACTAGAGAAGGGTTTCATTCATCCTAGTGTATCCCTTTGGGGAGCACATGTCATCTTTGTGAAGAAGGACAGATCTCTTCATTTGTGCATTGATTATCACTAGTTGAACAAAGTGACAGTGAAGAATTGTTACCCATTACCTCGGATAGATGATTTGTTCGATCAGATGAGGGGAGCCAAGGTGTTCTCTAAGATAGATATGAAGTTAGGATCATCAGCTTCACATTCATGAGGCAAATATTCATCAGATGACATTTCGTACACTCTATGGGCATTATGAGTTCATGGTTGTCCCTTTCGGGTTGACCAATGCTCCATTAGTTTCCATGAGTTAGATGAATGGGGTGTTTCACACCTATCTTGACCGATTTGTTCTCGTGTGCCTTGATGATATTTTGATTTATTTGAGGACTATGGAGGAGCATGAAGGCCATTTGCGGCAAGTGTTGCAGTGCTTGTGGGATAATCAATTGTTTAGCAATTTGGCCAAGTGTGAGTTCTTCCAAACTGAGGTGAGATATTTGGGCCACATCATCTTAGGAGAAGGTATCTTAGTGGATCCTTCTAAGATTCAGACCATTGTGTATTGGCTAGCACCAACAAATGTGGCTGAGGTTCACAGTTTCATGGGATTGGTGGGTTACTATTGCCGATTTGTGAGAGATTTCTCTTGGGTAGCCCATCGCATCACTTCTCTTCAGTAGAAAGGGAAGAATTTTGTGTGGTCAGATCAATGTGAGTCAGCTTTTTAGGCTCTTAAGGAGCAGCTGACTAGTGCACCTATCCTGGTAGTGCCAGATCATACAGGTGATTTTGCAGTGTGCACTGATGCTTCATTGGAGGGTGTGGGGGCAATTTTTATGCAGGAGGGATGAGTGATTGCATATGAGTCCTATAAGCTTAAGGATCATGAGCTGAACTACCCCACCCATGATTTAGAGTTAGCAGCTATTGTCCATGTTCTTGTGCATTGGAGACATTTCCTCTTGGGGCATCAATTTGAGTTGCATAGTGATCATCGCAGTTTGTAGTATATCTTCACTCAACCTAATTTGAATGCTCGGTAGCGCCGTTGGATGGAGTTCCTCTATGAGTACGCCTTTGAGGTTCACTACATTCAGGGTAAGAAGAATGTTGTTGCGGATGCCTTGAGCAAGAGGAGACATGAGATTTCAGTTTTGCCTCTTAGAGTCGATTTACAAAGCCATATTTTGGAGTCACTTCCTAGTGATACTTGGTATCAGGAGGTGAGAGTGAAGATTTAGTAGGGAGAGTCCATGAGGGCAGGTTTGCAGGTTTCTCTCTCAAGCTTGATGGACTTTTATGACATCTCGATCATATTTATTTTCCAAATTCAGGTAATCTTCATTCCTTGGTTTTGTCAGAGGCTCATTGTGCACCCTATTTAGCTCATCCAGGTGTCATGAAGATGCATGCTAATCTTTGACAGTTGTATCATTGGGCATTTTTGCAGCAAGATATTGCCAATTTTGTGGCTCAGTGTCTTGAGTGCCAGTGGCTGAAGGCAGAGCATCAGCACCTAGCAGGACTGTTGCAACCTCATTCCATCCCTAGATGGAAGTGGGATACAATATCTCTAGATTTCATAGTCAGGCTACCTATGTCTTCGTGTCGTCATGATGCTATTATGGTTACAGTGGACAAGTTATCCAAGGTAGCACACTTCTCACCCATGAGATCTTCCTACACTACAGCATCCGTAGATCAAGTGTTTATGGAGGATATTGTGTGTGTGCATGGTATTCCTCGTAGGATCATTTTTGATCATGATCCAGAGTTCACTTTAGCTTTGTGGATTTCTCTTCAACATGCTTTGGGAACTTAGCTTAATTTCATCTCTGCATACCATCCCAAGACTAACAGACAGACAGAGCGGGCTAATCAGGTCTTAGAGGATATGCTTCGGATGTATGTTATGGATCAATAGTCTCATTGGGAGGACTACTAGTACTTGGTTGAGTTTTCTTATAATAATGGGCACCATAGTTCTCTCAATATGTCTCCCTTCTAGGCCTTGTATGTAGGCCCTGTCGCACTCTATTGAGTTGGGATTGCTTAGAGGACTGAGTTCTTTTGGGTCTGGAGATGATTCAGGATATGGAACAGTAGGTAGTACAGATCAGAGAGTAGTTGTCTATAGCTCAGGATCAGTAGAGGAAGTATGCTAATGCCCATAGGTTGGATCACCACTTCTCAGTGCGTGACCGTGTGTTTCTGAGAGTTCATCTATAGAAAAGCCCCATCCATCATGGGAAAGGCTCAAAGTTGGTGCCTCCTATTGTTGGACCTTTTGAGATCCTTGAGAGGATTGGTCCTGTTGCCTATCACCTTGCATTACCACCGATTCTATCACGCATCGACGATGTTTTCCATGTTTCAGTTCTTAGACAGTATATTCCTGATGTGACCCATGTTCTTGATTGGACTGCTTTGCAGTTCGAGGCGAACATGAAGCTTTCTTTGGAGCTCATACACATCCTTCAACATCGGGGATTGACACTTAGGGGTCAGGACATAGAGCAAGTAAGGGTCTAGTGGGATCCTGATGATGATGTCCTCAGCATCTTGGGAAGATGCGGCGAGGATGAGAGACCTTTATCCATATCTTTTTGTAGGCTTCCAGGAGTAAGCCTAGTCTTAGGGGATGTAACAAGCCCCGTGTTTGTATTATGCTTTTGGTTATCTTGATGGACCTTGATGATTGTATGTTTTGTATTGGATTATGTGTCATGTTATTATTTTTTAATGGCACCGGTGATGTGCAATCTCGATACTATTATGCTATTGACATGATTATTGCTTATGATAGATTTCATGCTTACATGGTTGATGTTGCTTCGGCTATATGATATATGTATATGCATAGGTACCTTGATGTGTGCTTGGAGTGTTGTAGGTACTAAGTATCGCCTCCGCCTGGATTCATAGGCATGAGCGTACTCTTATTATCCCCGATGGTGGTTACTGGAGATAGTCACATGCCCTATTCCCTACCATAGCCACTGTACCCTACTAGTGCAGTGTTCTTGTGTTGTTGTCTTATCATTCCGTTACCTAATGGTAATGTCCAGATTGCCCCTTATGGTCATGTGTAGTTTGTCAGTGCGATGGTTGAGGCTTTTCTCCTTGGTTACTGTTGATTGTTTGATGTGGCTTCCTTGGCATCATTCTTTATTTTGATTGGAGAAAATTATTTTATGCTAATGTATATTTTGTAGGAAATGAGTGCCTTGCCTATTCCTTACCCATGTACTAGGATTGATTGCATTTAATTGTGCATGTCATAACCTAATTTTTTTTATATCATATTAAGTTTCATGGACTAGTGTGTGCTTTGGTTGCATCTTAGCATTTGCAGGCTTCCAGGAGTAAGCCTAGTCCTAGGGGGTAGGATCTAACAACCCTCCCTATTGGAAATGAGAGTTGGGAGAGGGTGTAGGAGTCAAGCTAAGTCATTTTTTTATGATTATTTTATTGGAATCTCTTCCCCATGCCATACAATGGCTTTTGAAGGGGAGTTGGTGAGTGTTATTAATGTAGAAAATATCTGTGAAGATGGCATCTCTTGGGCAACGTAGGATTGAAGGAGAAAGTTAGATTTTTATGATTCTTTTAATCTTTCTTCCCATGCCTATATGAGAGATAGATAGGAAATTTGGTGCATGATTTTAATGAGGTAGAAAATATCTGAGCATTGGGTGCGAATTGATGAGGAGAGGAAGAAAATATTTGCTTGGTAGGTAGGCAAATGGATGACTGGGGAGAGATTGGAGATGGTAAAGGAGGCAAAGTAAAGAAAAAATCACTGGATTCTCAGGCTCAAAAAGAAAGAAATAGAGGAGAGAATGGAAGCACATTGAGGGAAAAGCAAATGCTGAAAAAAGCATATCAAATTGCAAGACTGAGGGGAGCTAAAGGGGAGTACGATCTAGGTATATGCATCAGTCTTTGCTTTCCCAACACAAAAAAAAGAACCATATGGTGTGACTTGATAAGAGGTATTTGCCTCAGTCCCTTGTTTTGTTTCAGAGCAACAACTATATGGTGCATTTGACTTGCAGTTTGTTGTTCTTGCCAGCACAAAAATAAAAAAACTAAAAGATGTTTGCTTCTTATTTCATTAAGCATAGAAAAACTGAAACCCCATTACTACCTACACAAAAACTAAAATATGTTAGCTACTGTTTCTTTAAGCACAAAAAAATTGAATTCCCAGTACTACATTTTTTAAAAGATATGCTAGAAATTATATTTAAATGCAAGATATTTACATTGCCTCTTACTTGGAATTGATCGTTATAATACAGATCTATTTCCTTGTTCTTTATATAAAAGGGTCTTCAAAGAAAGATCTTGTGTCTTCTGATTTATATTTTTTAGGAAAAATAGAGGTTTTATTTTATAAGAGAATTTAAGGAAGGCAACCTACCCAAAACAAACTGGGACGTGTGATGGAGATTGAAGACATATCAGTCCCATGGAACCCTTTTGTTATTCGATCCCTTCTCTGAAAAGATTATCATTACAACTCTTCCTAATAAAAAAAATGGACGGCCTCTTGTCTGGTCATTATAGTCATTTTATTTATGCTAGGTAACAAGCCTTGTGAAAACTGCAGTCTTGGAGTTAAAGAATGTTTGGCACTAAAATACCTTAGAGATATCGATTTGTGTTTGTACATTGAAATTTGGTCACAAAATTTCTTATTAAGGAAACCTATCACACAACCCAAGGATTTAAGGGAACTACTGTAGGAAGGAAAATCATTCCTTTTTTGTAAGTCTTTTAATAGTCTACTTTGTTATGTTTAATATGGTAGATAATACGTAAAACTCAGGCTGTGAGTAGATATGTAATACAAATTTTCATGTTTTTCTTTTATTATCTATGCATTTTTGTGAGAAGAGTGACCAAATTGGGGTCACTAGAGTTATTACAAAACTGATCTAACTGGCAAAGGGCTATTTTCAATAAATTACTCTGTCATCGAAAGTTTGGATCTTGTAGATCATATTTTTCATCTTTACTATTTTGAAATTTATACATTAGTGTTCTAGTCATTTTGGATTCCTTGTTTGTTAAACATGATGAACTAGGTCTAGGCATTAGAGTGGTCAATTGGAGTGGCTCTCTACGGGCTCGGGGCCCGTAAGTGGCTGCCAGGGGAACTAGTAGTAGAGTTATAGTACAAGTGAACTAAATTAAAACATTGGGGTAAAAACACTAATAAGATAATTAGACCTCATGCATGGCCTTGAGCACTTGTAAAGGCTAAGGATGCAATGAGAAGGCCTATCCATCTGTAAGGCGTTGAGTCATCTGTCTGTGGGGTGTGGATTTGGGCACAATTGAGTCTCCTTGTCTGCATGAGAGGAGTACTTGGTTCCGTGTGGTTCCATCCCTTTGAGAATGCATGATGACACTCCATCTGATCACATTCTAGTATCTAGTACCGTAGTGGTCGTGAGTAGTACCTGACCTATGACTTGGATGAGTACACCTATGTTATGACTTTGGCTGTATGCATTGTTCTTCGTGTCTACTCTGTGATTGATGTGAGGGTTGGCCATCTTGTATCCCCTTGTTATTGTTCTTCTATTTGGGCCTTGTGACTATCTTTGAGCATGGTGGGGTGGTCTCGTATGAGTCCACATGGTTGGGAGGCATTGCCACTGCCATTGGGGACCAGAAAATAAGTTTTCGAGCACCAGTTGGAGATGTTCTCTCTCTCCATTACTTTATCAGTTACTGTACTTATTCAATTATGGTATATCATACTCGTGGCTATGCCATTGTACTGTATATTCTTTTATGTAATTGTACTCTCTTCAGAGAGAAGATGTAATCATGCGAGTTAATGAGAAGAAATGAGATGTTTCATATTTGGTTTATAGATTCTGGTGTGGGTATCAGGGCCGCTTGTACTATGATGCTTTATGTTTCATGCTTATATTAGATATGGGATATAGGAACATTCAGATTGGTGTTTTAAAATGAATGTAGTGTTTTCAATGTTTCACTGGAGGGTGAATTAGTCCTCTCCGTGGGTTGTACATTTGGCCATACTTGGCCATAAATGTTGTTGATCTATCGAATCGACAACCATATCTAGGTATGTTACCTACTTATGTCAAAAAAAATATTTTGGTTCTCTTTTGGCTCTTACCCTTCGAGGGTTATGTAGCGGGATGTTACAGTACCACCATCTATAATCATAACCTAGAATTCTAGAGTTGAGTAGACAAAACAAATTGTTTTGCTAATTTATTGTTGATCAATTTATGCATACTTCCTAAGTCAATCAATACTATTACCTCATGTTGTTTAAGGAAACCCCTTACCTTGAGATTTGTGGGGTGATAATACCTGATAGTGCATGAAAAGAGATAGTTGGTTGGACATCTTATGATTCTTCTACCACCACTATTGACTCTTCTTCATACGTTTCTTCATCATAGGTAACCTCAATGTAGAAAAACTTCTTCTCAGCACATTTATGTCCTCTATTATATTTTCCATCATAGTTGAAACACAACCCATTGGCCCTTTTTTTAATTTCTTGAGGTGTTAACCTAATAGGTTGAAGAAATAATGATGCAAGAGCCCTTCCATTTTTGTTGCTAGGGAATTCCTCACTTCTATTAGCAATTTTTTTTCTTCTACTTGCCTTCTAGGAATTAAGAACTTCTCTTCTACCTTGTGTGCTAGGACAAAATACTTAGATATAGAATTAGTTTGAAGCATGCATACCTCATGTTGGATGTGATCCTTGAAATAAACTAAAAATAAGTCATTCAAGTTCTCTTCTGAAATTATATCTACTCTCAAGGAGAGGTTTGGAATTGTTGAATATAATCCTTGACTAATCTTGTTTGATGTAATTTAGCTAATTGGATGAAGTAGTTGTTTGCTACACTATTGTCATATTGTGACTGTAACTCCTCTATAAAAACTAACCATGTAATTGTGAGGCCCTTTTCTTCCATTATGCACATAGCCATTGATACGAAATGAATTGCTTTAGTTTTAGATATAAGGAAGTCATTGTCTCTTTTTTCCCTCTTGGAATTTGATGCACATCAAATAAATTCTCCATTTGATTTATCCAAGTTAGTGGATCATTGCCATCAAACTTGTGCATGTCCACCTTTGCTAACAAGTTCCAAGATTGCATATGAGTGTTAGCATTTGGATCTAGATTAGTTGATCTGGATGATCCACCTTTATTTCTTGAAACATCTAGTTGTGAGCCTAAGTGATTCTAGATATAGGAATTGATATTTGCCAATATGCTATGGATGCTAGATATGTTTCTTTGTATATTGTGCATATCTTCTTTTATATTGTGGATACCTTCTTAAAATGCACTCACCTTGTCATCTAATAGAGAGGTAGTTACAATTGAGGCCCCACCTAATCCAATCTGCAAGTTTGTGTCCTCTTTGTCAGGGCACTTTCCTAGTGTGTAGGAATTCTTGCCGCTACCTCTAGTTTGTGGTCCTACCATGATGAGGCTTAACAAAGAAAAACTATTTTTGTGACCCAACCTTGATTGGATGATTTCAAAAAAAAATTCACCCCAAAATTAAAATTTTAGAGCATACCCCTAATTTTTTTTGCAATCTTTTTAAAAATGTAAACAATTCACAAAATTCACAAATTGTAGCCTAAATAGTGAATTTACGAAAAACCATAAAATTGTAATAACTTAGTGAAAAAAACTCCAAATTCCTTCAAATTAGGACTGTAAGTGGCTCAAAGTACTCTTATTCAACTCTCCAAAAATTAAGAAAAAAATCACTAAATTGCAGTCTTGGGAGTAAAATTGGTCCCTAATTCTATAATAACTCTTTTAATTCTGCTCCAATTGACCTCAAATAAGGAATAAAGAATCTTCAATGTACCCTTTACTAACCCTCCAAAAATTTTTAAAAAAATTCCAAAATGAGAGATATACACTTCCCAAAATGACCTCTCAAATTAAAAAAATTGCCTTGTTTCTTGCCTTCGCAATGCCAAGATCATGCTCTGATACCACTTTCAAAGAAATAACTTGCATAATATAAGAATATAACAGGAAATATGCTACAAATACTTGATAATACTTGGGAATATACCCTCTGAGAAAAGAACACAATTCACCCTATCATGATCGAATAACACTCACTACCTACTATATATACCCTACTTATGCCTTGGATACCACCCACACCAATTTAGATGCCAAAATATAACACCTAGGATGACCTAATTATCTAAATAAGAATATATTAATGATCATATAACTTAATTAATATTTAATGTAGCCATAATGAATAACTACTCATAACCCTATACACACTATAACATTAAAGGCGCAACATAATATTATCATAAGCATATAGTTTCTATACAATAGAGGAAAGAAAATATAATTTTTGGAAAAACCTTGAATGATGAACTTTAATTCTCCATCTCATGAAAATGCATTTTGTTGAACACCTAGAATACTAAGAGAGGGGTGAATTAGTATTCTTTGAAATCACTTAATGATTTAATCATTTATTTCACATATCATGTTTAACTTGCATTAAGAAAGGAAAGCATGAAATCAACCATTAAAGCATATCACACATGAACACTAGATTTTTATGTGGAAAACCCAAAAAGGAAAAAAACCACGGTGAGGATTAGCTCACAATATATATTAATAAAGAAACCAGTTAAGGTTGATAAAATTGGTGGACTCACTTTCCAAGAATGCTCACTGTAGGTGGTTCACTGCCAAAGGACTCACTATCCTAGAAAGAAAGAGATAGAAGAAGGGGTAGCTCACTACCAAAGAGAACTGTTAGAGTGCATCTGACTTATGTTGAGGACATAGTTCAATTAAAGCTCAATATACTGACTTAATACACTTCATCTTCACCTCAAACTTATCTGAATCCTTTTCTCATCAAATTCTACTCAACCATACACTTACTTATTTCACACACATCACACCATCAAAATCACATCATCACACAAGAAATCAATCTTGTATATATACCGCTTTCAAGTAAACCATCAAATAGGTCGACATGATGAATGTACTATGTGACTTCTTATCTTGTCGGCCCAAAACTTAACTCCATATGATTTGGGAAGAGAACCAAAGCATGTAGCACATTCATATAGGTCGACACAACCTATAATTACTCCCATGACATTATTTCATATATGTCATAGCTCTGTACAACCTTAACACCTTCAAGTCAGTTTAATTGGTGAAGTAGCAATAGCATGGACTAATTGTTAGTTCATTATTCAACATGTGGACCATAAAAATGCTTACCAATTGAATCATACATGTCTTTAACATCCATAATCTCTTCCTCAAAACCACATGGAAAGATATTCATATGCGGTGGAATGCAGAGAATTCCAATCTTCCACTGACACTATCATTACAAAGTCTGGTACTCTGTCAACCCTACCTTTCACTCTAGAGAAATTCAAAACCTATATCTTTGGATTTAGACTCCTTTATTATGCACTATCATCGCCTTACAACCATAGAGCAAAACCTTTTATAGTGGAGAAATGCGGATTGAAATACTATACTTGTATACCTTACTGAACCTCTCCAGACCAACACCACTATGTCTTTACCCTTTGTTGCCATTAATGACAACACTGCTTACTGTCATGCACATCATTCTCTCCATCATCATGCTTATGTTGCTAAAAATCTCCCCCTTTGTCATTGATGGCAATATAGCCAAAATTTCTCCCCCTTTGTCATCAATGACAAAGGAACTACTTGTATATCTTCAAGTCAAAAACTACTCCTCCTATCAAATGTATTTGTATATACATGAAACTGACTCCCCCTTACTATTTTATTTCTATACTTCAATATGTATATCAAGATATCAAAAATTTCTTTCTTCTATTCTTCCACATATGTACAAGAAATCAAAAAATTTCTACTTGGAGGGAAGGATATCCTTGTAAATATTCTTTAGTTACAACACCATAGAATCCCAATGCATCCTAGTAGAGTTAAGTACCTATATCTTCCCATTAATCTACAAAAACAATTCTTCTACTTCTTCCACAGATGTTGGTGCAATGGTCATATAGACAATCTTGTTAGCCTCCTTTAGCATTCATGTCTGAGCTACAATCTTAAAATTGACTATTTCCCTTAGCTAGCTCATTTGATCCTTGATTAGTTCTTTCTAATTCTGTAGCTTCTTAATGATTGCATGAGTCTTTTCAATTTTAGCTCACAAATCTCCATTGTTATCCTTTAAAGGCTCATAAGTCTAAGATTTTAGCAATTTGTGTTTCAAGATCATCAATTTTGTTCTTTTTGTCCTTTGTGGTAAGAGGCCATGATAGGTAGTATTGATACATTACTTTGGCTTCTTCTAGATCATTTTGAATACTCTTTACACTGACTCCCAACAAGTTATGTGTCTTGGTACATTTATCTGTCAGATCTATTAGTCTCTTATTTCTGATTTCTTCAAAAACTTTCTTCTGAACAACCTTCTCTAAGGACACAAAATGATTGTTAACTGACTCCATTAGTTGCTTCACTTGTTGTGCATGAGTCAGAGAATCATCTCTCTTGGCATCTGGCAACATCTTCTCAAAAACCTTCATTGCTTCTTCTAGAATCTCATTGCCTTCTACATGTGATTGTAGAATCTCCTCTTGAGTTGTGGCTTGAAAGATTGTTCCAAGTTGTAGTTTCTTCAATGGAGAGATACTGGACAAATTGATTTGTCCATTCAAGGATTGAAGAAGCTATGGTGAGGATATAGTTTGAATTTGTCTTTGTTGTGCTAAAAATTCTTTGATAGAGTCTACTTGGGAGACTCCAAAGCACTCACCAACTTTATTCCTTTTCTCCTCTTCTAAGATTGATATCATATGAGAGCCAAAGGTTTCCAGAGGACAATTCTTCTCATGTATCTCTTCTTCTTCATTCCCCAGAGGAACAAAGACTTATCCACAACGTTTTCTACTTGTACTAAAACAACCTCACTTTGTTATCCTTTATCTTCATCTTTCTTCCCTTCTAGCATCTCCCTTATCTCTTTAATATTCTCTATATTTTCCGAAGGATTGACAACATTCTGATCTTCTGCACCTATGTCCGCTAGTGGAGATAACACATTTTGTTCAATCAACACATCCTGATCTACACTTGTTGTACCAACATCTTCATTCTTCTTAGGATGGTCACCATCCTTTTCCTTTTCTTCAGAGGAGTACCCTTCTTCAATTGTATTGATATTTAACTCCTTAAGGACATCTACAGTTATCTTCAAAGTGTCCTTTTCCAACCTTTCTATTTCATCTTTATCATTTGACATCAAGGTATTCAACCTTCTTTTTGTCCTAAACTCCTTGAATAACCTCTGTATGGCCTTATTCTTTTCTTTCTCAGAAATTGTGGGACAAACTTTCTCAAGAGCCTTGTTTCTTATCTCAAAATCTTTATTCATGGCTTCATCTCTTTTCTTAGTTAGAACACTAGCAAGATTATCAGGCAACTTATCAATAATTTCAATTAGAGAAAAATTAAAGGCATCCATGTAACTGATAATTGTTGTTTCAATAATTGTTTGGTCATTTAAGGTTCTTTCATTATACATCTCTGCAACTTCTATTAGATTATCATATTCTATTATAGCATTGATGGTGGCTTCCAGTTGCAGAGGTGGAAGGCTTGAAGTCTCTGACTTCTTTGCCTTTTCTCTGGCAACTTCACTTTCACTTTTCTTATTTCCCTTTCCTTTTCCCTTGGGAGACTGAACTCTTTCACCAGTTTTCTCTTCTCTTATTTTGAAGATGAATCCTTCCTCTTCCTTCTCATTTTCTTCCTCTGAAACAATATTAACTTTTTCTCTTTTGTCACTTGTCTCCTCCTCAGAGACTTGAGGCTCTCTTTTCCCTTTCCAAACCAACTTAGGTCCTTCCTCTTCTTCCTCTTCTACTTCATTATCATTGTGACTGATGTATTTTTCTCTTGTTGCTTTTTATTTTACCCTTCTCTTCTTAAGGGGTTGTTGTTGCTTAGAAACATTAGATGCTTCATTCTTCTTTTGTCTTGCTGTAGGCATGGCTTCAGAGGATTTTGAAGTAGTAACAGAGAAGGTAGAGGTCCTAGCTAACCTTCTTGTGCTTGGTAATTCTTTTGGAGTAGTAGATACATTTTTGGAGATAGGTGACATCATTTCCTCAACCTTAGTTCTCAGCTCTTTAACTTTTTCTCTTATTTCTCCCTTCTTGTGATTCAAATCTACTTCAGTGTATTTTTCTTCATAAGTTCCAAATCTTTCTATAGAGGTATCTTTTAGTATTGCGCATTAGGTCTACAAGACCTACAATGATATCTTTTGCTACTTCATACCCCATCTTTGGAATCTAGACTATTTTCAGTTCCACAACCTCCATGTAGCATTCATCCTTACTAACCATGAAGATGATGTCATCCTTATATTTCTCAACCACTTTCATAGGAATCATTTCCCTAGCTTGCATCTTCTCCTAGAAATTTTTGAAGAAACTCCATAGTGCATCGTTTTGGGCTTCTAAATTTCCTATCCTCTTTAGATGGTCTTTGATCTGAACTGCTACTAGAATGTGTCCCAACCATACAATGTTTTGTACCCTAGGAATTTCTCTAAGGAAGTAAAATAGTAAGAAAATAAATAGAGTACCAAATTTAAAGGGGTACCTTGAGTCCTTGGTCTTTTGGAGTTTCTCCATTAATTGTTGCCTTAGCAGCTCACATAAGTTATAGTCTACACCATTCTTAATCATATCATATGCTGTGTAGATGGAAGTTGTCGATACTGAGTTTTCTCTATTGGTGAAGTAAATCTTGTACCCAATCATCATAGACGCATACTTCACAGTAGGGTCTTCAATATCATTCATTGTTAGGGATTGTTTAATGAACTTTGCACCAGTAAGCTTCATTACAACATCATTTTTAATAGATTTGAATGCTGGAACAACTCTAGTGGAGCACAACCTTGTTACAACCCTAATGGCTTCCTTGCTTATCATATGTGGTAGATCCAACCACATGAACTTATCATGGATCTAGATCAATACATACTTAACCTAAGCATCTTCATAACACAAAATAGGGAAATCATTCCAAACATCCAATTTCTTCCCTGTTAGGGCATTGTACTCATGTTTTAGGTCAAAATTGTCATCAGTTAGCTCATTGAGCCAAACTTCTCCTAGTTTTGCATGATTGTATTCTTCCATCTTTATATGAACATACATCTTCACATCCTTTTTATGTAAGACACCATATGGAATATCTAAAATGGCACCATGCAGATCCATTTCCATAGATTTGAAGGGATGTTTCTTAAACTTAGGGCGAGGTCTATCTACTACTTCTACAACTTGTGGAGTGAACATCTTCAAACTACTATAGAAAGTCTTAGGGAAATATGGAAATTTGTAAATGCCTTTTGATCACTTTTGTGAGGGCGATTATTTTCACTCCCTATTTTTGATCGTTTACATTTTAGATGATGACATTATCAGACTTGAGAGACTATTATTTCCTTACACAGATTTGATTATAGCTCCTGACTTTTGGTTTGACATTGATTAGACATGGGGTGGTTTGATTTGATCATATTTTGATTTTATGATGATGTTAGATTTATGAGATATAGTTGATGATGATTATTGATGTGATTTCAAGATTATTATGGGGATATATTATTGGATGATGATTATAAGACATTAGATAGAAAATGCAGTTTTAATATTAAATTATGTTGTAAATGATTAATGTTGTATGTAATGACATGAATTTAATTTTAGTTGCTTCAGCTATGAGTATCCATGATGTGATTGACACTTGATCTAGTTGTGCAGGATGATATTCCTAGGCCATAGGAAATCAGAGGTAGTGTTCACACATATGTTATTCCCTGTTTAGCCAATCCATTACCAAGAGGGATGAGGATCATGTTTGATCAGATGATGTTGTAGTACATGTTCATTTTATTTTATTTTGGCCTAGTACCCCTTTGTTAAATTGATTTATATCATGTGTTGTAGATTTATATTTGTTTTACACCACTTGGTATTATTGTTGTTTTGGGCCATTTAAAAGTGAATTTATGCATCCCTAGGTGTACCTTAGTGTCCCAAACTTACCTTAGGGGGTAACCCTTGGGTCTAGGGTCAATTTTGGCTAACTAAACCTTAGGGTAAATCACTTTTGGTCACTCTAAACTGAGGTTTAGTAAATGTGACGAATTTTGAAATGTCTAAGGGTGGGAGATGAGTCATACTTTGGGAAAGACTCCCAAGTGTGTGGGATCTCCCTCTAAGACTCTCACACATGTGTGAGAGCATCTTGGAGGGAGATGGCCCTCTTGGAGAATAAGAGGATGCCATATGGCATCCCTTATCCTCATGGAGGCTTGAAGGGAATTGCCACCTCACCACTTGGTCTCTCACACATGTGTGAGAGCACAACCTCATACTCCTTCTCCCTTGTAAGTGGCATGGGATGAGGAAGGAGAAGGTGACAAGTGTCACCTTCTCATTCCTGAAGGCCAAATTGGAAGGCCTATATTACCTCCTCTTGGAGAGGAGTGTGGGGTTCTTTTTTTGAAAATTTCTTTTATTCTTGGAGGTTTTGAGAGTGTTAGAGAAATTTGGAGAGTTGGAGAAATTTTTGGAAAGCTTGGAGCTCTTCATCAAATGTACTTTCACTTTAGGGCTTTTAAAGGTAAGCTCCATGGCTATGGCCATTACCCTTTTTGCTTATGTTGTTTTCCTTTTGTGTATGTGGTTGAAAATTATGTGTGTTGTTGTTTTATTTTTTTGTTGGGATGGGTGTGGTGAGAGCACCTCCATTTTGGAGGAAAGGCTCAACTAGTTTGGGGTAGGGGAGAGTGAACCTCCTCGAGGTCATCTTCTTTGTGTTGCACTACTTCTAGCCTTGAGGGCATCATATGAGTTTGGGGAACAATATGTGATCTGGCATGAGTGCCATAGTGAATTTTGAGTTTGGTGGAAAATGTGTTTGCCTTGAGGCCTTGGGATTTTTGTGATCTTTGAAGTTCTTGGGGTGGCCTCTTGAGTTGATGGGTCCACTTCCCTACCCCCTCCAAACTCAATTTATTGAGTTTTGTTTGTGCATATCCATGGGAGATGAATTTTTGTGTGTATGGTAAATTTATTTTGTTGAGGTGTGTGTGTGCAACCATGTGAATCCTACCTCCCCAGCTCAGGGGTGACCCACTAGCGGGTCTATGGTAGGGATGAGGGCATTCCTTCGTGGCTTGGTTCCCCATTGTTGTGTTGTTTATTGTAGGTTTTGAGTTGAGGAGAATGGAGCTTGTTGAAGTCCATTTTTGGTGTTTTGGCACTACTTTTAGTTGGTTGTTTTGGAGCCATGGCCTTAGAGGCCTCATTGTATTTCTTTTGACAAAATGATTACTATTCTTTGTGTTGGCTATATAAGGAGATTTAGTGAGAGCACTCTTTAATGTTTAATCAAAATTTGTTCATTATGTTATGCTGTTGTGTTTATGTGTTATGGAGAAATGTCAAGGAAAATATATTTTGCTGTCATATTAAAAAAAAAGAGAGAAATGTGTGTTGCTGTTGAAATTTTAGTTGAATACTATGTGGAAAAGAAATATACATTTGTTGTTTGTAAAAAATGAAAATTACATGGTTTATCATCTTGCTGTTTGAGCACGTGTTGTTGAAATTATGACAGAAATGATCTTTTTGTAAATACCGTCAGTTTATATTTGAAAAGAAAAGAAGTGTAAATGCTGAAGTAGTCCTTGAAATATTTTTTTTTGAAATATAAGAAAATTGCTGTGTAAGTATATCCTTCCTAAAAAAAATGCCAAAACAGAATTGTATATTTTCTGTTATTTCCAAAAGTATAGTATTATGTTTTCACCTTATATGCTGTTAAAGAGAGAAGGAAGAAATAATTAGTTGTTGTGTTATTCTTGCAAAAAAAAAATTCCTATTTTCATTATTTGCAAGAAAACAAGTATCTTCTACTGGTTGTTATTATAATATAAATCTGTTCCTTGTGAAAATATATTTGTTTATGCTGCTTCTACTGAGAAATTATATATATATATCTTCTACTGGTTGTTATTATAATATAAATCTGTTCCTTGTGAAAATATATTTGTTTATGCTGCTTCTACTGAGAAAGAATATATATATATATATATATATATATATATATATATATATATATATATATATATACCTACCTTTATATACATATATTTATTTTAAATATTAATATGGCAAACTATTTTAAAATCCAAAATCTATTAGCAACAATGTAATGGTACATAGGGTTTAAGTTTTTTTTTTGTTTTACTTATTTTATTTTAAATCAAAAATTATCAAAAAAAAGGAGGGGGGAGGGGAGGACGGTGGCCATAGACCGCCACCCCCAACAATGTTGTGTTTGGCTGTGTGGGTGGGGGATGATCCCCCCACCCACCTCCCACCATATAGTGGGGGGTGGGTCGGTGGATCGCCCCTCCCCCAATCCCCTTAAAACAAAAGAAAACCCACCCCAAATCCCCTTCAACGCAGCTATGGGGAGTGTAGGAAAACATGAGGGCCGTCGACCCAAACCCTGTAATGGCCTCTATCCGTTTTAAGCTGTCGGTCACCATCCTTTCTAACTCACATTTTATGCATTTTTATTTACAACAATATATATATATATATATATATATATATATATATATATATATATATATATATATATATATATATATATATATATATATATATATATCATTTCTATTAGTTTTTAAAACAAAAAAAAAGGGAAATAAGCATCTCTAGTTACATATAAACTGAATATACAAATAGATACATTCAAAGAAAAACAAACCCCATGGAAATATACACTGAGTATAAAACCCCACGTGCAAATCCTCATGGCAGCCATGTAGGAGACAAAACAATCAACCTGCCAAAAAAAAAGAGAGCAAACAAAATGGTATGGAGGCAACACAGAGCAAGAGGAAAATCAAATGGGAAGAGAAAACAAAAAGGATATGTAAGGGCAAATCCTTAAGGAAATAATAAAATAAAGATTAGGGCTTCTTGAGGAAATCAATAAAATAGTAGAATAGGGTTAAGTAGGAGGATGAGGGAAATGAAATTGAAATGCATTTTATTTATTCCCTCATTTTGCCTTGTGCATGGGAATTTAAAATTCCCTCTCCCTTGCCCTAGTTTTTGCTTTTTGAGTATTTTTAATTTATTCTTGATTTGTTTTTTTACTTAGTGTTTTAATATTATTTGGGGTTTGATTTTTAATTCTTGGGTGTTTTAATTGATGGGAATGGGGATATTATTTATGGGATGCTTTATCCCTTGGGCTTTATTTTATGTTGGGGCGTTTATTTTAATTTTCTTAGTACATTTAAAATTATTGCGGTGGGAGAACTTTTTCTCGAATTTTCATTTTAATCGATTTTATTATTCTTTTCTACGGGGAGAGATATTTTAATTTTCCCCTTTATATTTTATTCTTGAGTTAGTTAATAAATATAATGGTCAAAATTATATTTATTAAAGGACTTCATTTTTAAGTTTATTTTTAGACATTTAATTATTTTTGAATGTTAATATTTAGTGGATTGGTCAATTTAATTTACCTTGGAAATTTTACTTAATTTTGCTTATGATTATTTATTTTAATTTTTGCATTAATTTCTCCTTAGAGATTTTCTTTTTAAAATTTTTATTTCTATTATTTAAGATGCATTATGCTATCAAAATTTTCCTAGATTTTAGGGTTTCATTTTTTTGACATCTTTACGACACCCTTTAATCACTCCATTCCATCGTGCAACCATCACTCTATTCCATGCATTATTATATTCAATTTTCATTTATGCATTAGAGTTAGGACTTGGTTTCAAATCAGTCAAAATCATCTCTTTCACCTAGGAAACTTAGGGTTTGAATTAAATCCGTTCTAACCCTAGAAGTGGTGCACATCACGTTGCAAACCCCCTAGTTGTCTTTCTTCACGCAGGGGAGTGCGTAGGTAGATGTATTTCCCCGAATATGATTGACTTGTTACGCCTTATGCATATTACCACCGAGCACACTGACATGTGCGAGGGGGTTTCTAGGGACATGCAGAAAAGTTTTTGTTATTTCATGTCATGACCACGTGACAAATATGGACATGACACATGTGTTACATGTCATGGCCGCATGGGAAATGTGGGCATGACAACTTTTAGTTAGGGTTTTACTTGCACCACCACTTGATTGCTTCAAACACACTGCACAACTCTTAGTTCACTCTTTTCTTCTTAGAAATTCATTTGTAAATGATCTTTGTTTATGAGAGATAACTTATAAACCCCTTTTTTGGAAAAAACCTAGTTTACATTCAATGCTCTATTTGATAAAGCTATCAAAGCTTCTACTGTGATTCGTAGTCACCTTCACTTGTTCTATAATCTTTTGCAATAAGATGTTTTTCACTAGTGTTTTCTTCAATAGGTCAAGAATATCAATCTTCATCTCATATCCTTATGCTGAAGCATTAGCACCATTTCTCTAGTAGGGGATGAAAGATCTCCATTAAATCTCCCCTTGAGCCAAAGCTCTTAACTTAGTTTCTAGAGGAAGCATTAGTACTAGATATTAGCAGAACCTCAACATTCACCTTATTTTCTTCTTTCTTTTTCCAGACCTTGTCCATTTCTTTCTTTATCTCTACCGGATCCACATTCTTCACCGAATCACTCTTCTTTACTGGATCAACCTTTTCATTCTTACTTCTGCAAAATCTAGCAATATGACCTAATTTGTTGCATTCATAACATCTGACATTTTGAACAAGATTACTTCCTTTCATTTTGGATCTGCATTGATTAGCCTTACGCCTAAATCTGTTACATGTATAATAGTAACCATTGAAAAATGAAACTATCATATCCTTATTGTAACCATTCATCATCTAATTTTTGCATTCACTAGCTCTATGACCAATTCTTTGACATGTAAAACATTTACTAGAGAATGATTGAACATTTTGATTTATCCTGCTCCTACATTCCATAGCCTTATGTCCAAATTTATTGCAAGAGTAATAGTAGCAAGAGTACCTTTATGCAGCTGGTTGTCTGATAGGTGGTTTCTTGAAGTTTTTCTTTTGGTTTTGGGCCTATCTATTATTACCTTTCTTGACAAAAACCTTTTTTTGGTAGTTGTTCTTCTTTCCAGCATTGTTTGCAGTCTAATTCATCTTTGAAATTTCACCCTTTTCAATTCCTAATCCTTCTTTGTCCTTAGGACCCTTTTATTTTGCAATCATTTCATCAAGCAGTATGGAGCTCTTCTTGAATTTGTCTTCTTGAATTTTTTCCTTTTCAAAATTTGTCTTTAAGACCACTATTGCTTGTTCAAGCCTTGAGCATTCTTCAGATTTGCCTTTTGGTTTTTCATTGAGGCACTCTTCAATTATTTTTCCTTCCTCAATTTGTATTTTCAAACTGATGATTGTCTCATTTCATTGATTGATCTATTCATTTACTTCCTTGTATCTTTCTTTGAATTTCTTGTTTTGTTTCCTCAACTTTTTGATGCATTCATCTGCTTCCTTAACATTCTCTTCTAGATCTTTGTTCTTACATTAAACTTTTTCAAGGTCTTAAAGGGCTGATTCAAATTCTCCATTCATGTCAACTATGCAGTCTTCTTCAATAAATTCAAGAGCAAGGATTTCTTCCAGAGGAGTAGGATATCTCCTAGGATCCATGTGTTCACACCTCAAGATATTCCTTAAGCAGTTAAGCTTCTAACAAGGAACCAAGCTCTGATACCAATTGTTGAACACCCAAAATACTACGAGGGGGGGTAGGGTGAATCAGTATCCTTTGAAACCACTTAATCATTTATTTCACATAGCATGTTTAACTTGCATTAAGAAAGGAAAGCATGAAATCAACCATTAAAGCATATCACACATGAACACTAGATTTTTACATGGAAAACCCAAAAAGGAAAAAACCACGGTGAGGATTAGCTCACAATATATATTAATAAAGCAACCGATTAAGGTTGATACAATTGGTGGACTCACTGTCCAAGAATTCTCACTATAGGTGGCTCACTGCCAAAGGACTCACTATCCTAAAAAGAAAGAGATAGAAGAAGGGGTGGCTCATTGCCAAAGAGAACTATTAGAGTGCATCTAACTTATGCTGAGGACACAGTTCCACTGAAGATCAATAGACTAACTTGATACACTTCATCTTCACCTCAAACTTATCTGAACCCTTTTCTCATAAAATTCTACTCAATCATACACTTACTTCTTTCACACACATCATACCATCAAAATCACATCATCACACAAGAAATCAATCTTGTGTATATACCACTTTCAAGTAAACCATCAAATAGGTTGGCATGATGAATGTACTGTGTGAGTTCTTATCCCATTGGCCCAAAATGTAACTCCATATGCTTTGTAGAGAGAACCAAAGAATGTAGCACATTCATATAGGTTTGCACAACCTATAGTTACTCCCATGACATTATTTCATACATGTCATAGCTCCACACAACCTTAACACCTTGAGGCTAGCTTAACTGGTGAAATAGCAATAGCATGAACTAACTGTTAGTTTATTATTCAACATGCAGACCATCAAAATTCTTACCAGTTGAATCATACATGCCTTTGACATCCATAACCTCTTCCTCAAAACTACATGGCAAGATATTCATATGCAGTGGAATGTGGAGCATTCAAATCTATCGCTGGTACTGTCATTACAAAGTCTAGTACTTTGTCAACCCTGTCTTTCACTCTGAAGAAATTCAAAACTTAAATCTTTGGATTTAGACTCCTTTATTATGCACTATCATTACCTTACAATTGCAGAGAAAAAATCTTTATAGCAGAGAAGTGCGGACTGAAATATTGTACCTATATACCTTACTGAACCTCTCCAGACCAACACCACTATGTCTTTATTCTTTGTTGCCATCAATGACAACACTATTTATTGCCATGCACATCATTCTCTCCATCATCATGCTTATGATGCCAACACATTTGATAACTTTATGCTTGTAAGGAAACATACACTTCTAAGTCATTAATAGTCTTTATAATGAGTGTATTTAATGTTTACAATGGAAGAAGAGAATTTGTTACGAATTACATTCTATTCTTATAAAAGTTAAATCAATTTGTAACTATCAGTAATAGTATCACACTTGACATCCCAAGGTACATCTAAAAATTATAAATGAACATAAATTAATGTATGCTTTATAATAGTAAGGAACATTTGAATGTAGGCAACTCAATTGTCATTAATAATAAAAATAATTATAAAATAATCCCATACATTACATTACAAAAGTGAGAAATATGCTAGTGGTTATTTAAATCATAGGATATATTTTCCACTACCAAAAAAATTTATTGCTAAGACAAGCAACAAAATTCTAGGCTACAAGATGGGTCAATATTTAGGTCATAAAAAATGTTGATGTAAATGTGTTGAAATCTCTACCAAGCACAATCACAAAATGTATGAGCAATATAAATATCACAAAACTTAATTAGAGTTGTCTTAAGAATTTTAATAGGGGGACATTGTAGGTTGCATCTTTTTCTTAACACCTAATAGGAAGAGTATTTGGGGATTGATCCCATCCAACGCCATGTGTGCCTAGTTCATTTACTTTAATCTCCCCATGGTTAGGCTAAGTTTCCTAATATGAATCTACCAATAAGAATTTGGTATTGTTGATTGTCCTTAGGTACCACATAAGTTTTCTTATTAGAACAAGAGGGGACCATTTACAGGGAAACCATCTTTCATGAAAATGGTGGCTTCTAGACATATTGTGTTTTCCTCTATTACCATATCTCTTGCATGGAGAAGTAAGACCAAAAGGTACCTTGTTCATAGTTCATGTTCTTGGCCCTAGTCTTTGAGCCTATTTAGAGATCTTGCAAGCACATAGACTCTAAAGCCATATAGGATGTTTGGTGTTGAAATTGTGAAGGGGCTTATGAAATCACATAATACTCTTTAAAAGAACATATTTATGGAGAAACTAGAAAAATCATAATATTTCTCCTTACCCCTAGTTGACATAAAAATCTATATGCCAAAACATGCATGGATGGTAATAAGTTGTCTTTAAAAAATGGGGAAGTCCAACTTATTAGTTGAAGATGAAATCAAGCTAGAATAAAGAATGTTCAAACCCCTTTAATGTATTTTATAATATTGTTTGTTCTAACCTATATTTTATGTAATAGTTCAAAGACCAACACCACTTTCTTGAGTAGTCTAATAGGAAGGCCTAAGAATTGCCTAAGTGATGGAACTTTAAAATTTACTATGCTTAATGCATTTACTAGACTATGAACTAAGAATTCAATCTAAATTAAGATATTTATCTAGATTTGATTATGTATTCCATCTAAAATAAATACTTGTCTAAGTGACTTAAACTAGGATTGTGAATTCTAATTTATAATTTTGTTTATTAATTCCAAGTGTTGAATATTAGGAGAATTAATATAAGTGAAAATTAGTTGATGATTCAAAAATGTCTCAGTAATTTTATTTAATCTAATGCTCAAAATTCTATATTTAAATTATTGTTTAATTTCATCCTATTTGATGCCATGGACTTTTGATTTAAGTGTGTAGATCACATGTGACATGGACAACCAAATTGTCACAACCATGCTAGATTGCAAATGAAGAAGACCAAAATCTATGTACATCACACACACACACAAACTAAATTTTGTTATTTTTTAATGAGTTCAACTTATTCTATATTTTGTTAAAGGAAAATCTAATTTCTAATTTTATGTTTGATGCCAAATAAATGAATTAAGTAATTTATGATTATACAACATCTAACAAGCCTCTTAACACACTATTTCAATAGAAACAAATTTTGTAAAGGTATAATATTTATTCATGATTAAAGAAGTATTGAATGAAGTAACACAACCATTGATTTTACAAAATTTAGATAACATTATCAAACTATCTTGAACATTTAAAAGAACTAAATAACATAAAAAGAATCATTCCTTTTTACAACATGTATGCACATTCTTTCTTTCTTGATTTACAATGATATACAATACAACTTACTTTTCCATTACAAGTGATAAGTCAAAATCATGAACATATTCCTCTTTCTCAAATAATAAAATAGCATTAGATAATACATTGAGACATGGACATGCAACAAGGTAGAAATTATAACTACTTCATTAATATCATACAATATATTCAACTAAATAAATCATTATCAATTCAATACAAACTTATACCATCATACCAATTATATATAATATTACATTAGACTTAAACTAAAAGATAAAAAGGATAGATAAAAATGAGAGTGTTTTTCCACCAACCATGGAGTTGTACAAGATCCCTTGTATGTCACTCCAAAATATGGGATATGAACCTTCACAAATAAGGTAAGAAAAGTGTATCACATAGGATGAAAGAGAGAACCAAGTGTATGATATTAACTATGACACTTACAAAACATAATAAACCATCTAACTAAATCCATCCCCTTGGCTAAGGTTTAGAAAAATATAACATCAAAAGTTTCATCTCATAATAATAATTATAATATTACTTGTATAAACATAGCTATTCCAAAGTGATCTTGACTCACCATGCACAATAATCAATAAACCATATCAAGATAGAACTTATTTATTGTTATTTGAAGATGTCATGTTGTTCCAAACATTGGCCTAAGTTTTTTATGTAGTATAAATCTATCACATTCTCAATCATGTTTAGTCCCTCAAATAACACAAGAAGATTGAGTGGGGGCACCATAAGCCTCATCATTTAGGGTGTTTGAGGGATTAACACATAATTAAGAATGGAATAATCAAACTATATTTTCTACATTACATAGTCTTATAAATAATTAAAAATAATTGGACGGGCCTCCATAAACCTCACCATTTTTTATGATTAGATGTTGGACGACCACATTAATATATTATAGTGTGGTACATTTTAGACAACACAACTTGATAGAAAATAGGTTTAGCAATAAACATACTAATAGTTATGTGATTTAAGAAAACTACTTTCTATTCAACCTTAAAAGGGCTCTTAAGTTATTAGTTTATAAAGAGTATAAAAAATCATAACAAGATACACCTTTCTCTCTCTTTCTCATAGTATAATACTAGTTACCAGTTTTTAATTCTAGCCTTGAAAAACCTCATATTTTCCAAAGTAACCCATCATACCACACACTTGATTCTTAAAGAAAAATATTGCAACATAGTAATATCATATTTTTCCATATACTACTTGTGTAAACAAAAATGGACTAAAGCAATGCAAACAATAGAACCTAATCTTAAGCCTATAACACCTCTGATTGAGATAAGGAATGCAAAAAAATGGTGAAAAGAGGAACAAGATTCTCACCAACACAAACATTGATGCCATTGGGATATGCTTAAGATGATTGTGGTTGTTGAGTGTTGATGTATTTTCTCATTCTAGCAGCATGACCTTGCCTTGCATCCAATTCCAACTCTTGAAAATGTCTTAGGAGATGGGAGGATTTCCATATGCTACTTGTGTAAACAAAAATGGACTAAAGCAATGCAAACAATAGAACCTAATTTTAATCCTATAACACCTCCGATTGAGATAGGGAATGCAAACAAATGGTGAAAAGAGGAACAAGATTCTCACCAACACAAACATTGATGACATTGGGAAATGCTTAAGATGATTGTGGTTGTTGAGTGTTGATGTATTTTCTCATTCTAGTAGCATGACATTGCCTTGCATCCAATTCCAACTCTTGAAAATGTCTTAGGAGATGGGAGGATTTATATATTTGGGATGAGGATGATGGATGGTGAGGATTTGATCTTGTGTAATGGAGGGAGGGGGTTGATCCATTTGCAAGGTAGAATGAGAAGCTTACAAGTGTAAAATTTGAATTGGTACTCATGATTAGGGCAAATATTGAAAGAGATGGAGGGTGGAGATTTTCTTATTTTGATGGAGGGTGAGGATTGAAAAGGTACATTTTGGATCCTTGTGTAAGGTTGAATTTGAGTATTTTAATCAAAGTGGTGGAGGAATATGCAAATAATTAATTAGTTGATTAAACCTATTTTATTTATTTGACTAATGATGAGACGAGATTTTGTATGAATTAAATAAATGTTATGTATTTATTTAATTTATAGAGGAATGTTTGGAGAATGATGGGTTTAATTAAATAAATGTGATTAATTTAATTAAAGTTAAATCTTTAGAAGAAATGCTAGGTTAGTTAATTAGAAGAATGGTTAAATTATTTAAATAAATGTGATTTATTTAACTAATTCAAAGATGTGGAAATGTGAGAGGAAATTAGTGTGATGTTAGGACATAGTGAGATTTAAGTGTCTACATTTTTCTCCTCTTTGAGGTGGTGTTGTGACTAAGGGAAGTAACAACATTTCAAAGAAAGAAGATATAAGCACTTTGTGGGATGATATTATACATATCATTCCCCAAGCATTGAGATTTTTATTTTGTATAAAAATGATTTGGCTTAGGGATGCCTCCTTGAGAGGATAAACAAGTTTGAAGAACACGAGTGTGACCTTGAAATGGATGAAAAAGATGTTAGTAAAGATGCTTAGGAATGAATCGAAAAGAAAGATGTGGATAAAATTGGATGTTAATGTTGGATGATGGGATTTGGGATGATATAGAGAAAGTAGTTAAAGGATGAATGTTGAGGATGAAAATATTAGTTGAGGAATGGAGGGGATGGACATGTGAATGGATGGGGTGGAAGATAGGTACATGATAGTAGGTTGAGCAACCTGGTGTTTGCTTTAGAATAGGACATGATGCATCATTGTATGAGGAACCATGATGGCGTTGTGCCATATGAATGAAGTACTAACCCAAAAGAAAAGGTTACATGCAAGCATATGGTAAATGAAACCACGATATGGAAGACCATGATGTCATTGTTGTGATATGTTGTAAGGACTATGACAGATGAGAAACAAAATGATAAAACACACAAGAAAACATGTACAAACAAAGAAAAAATTTATTTTTCCATTGGTCAAGCTAAAAACCAAAGACTTATTGATAATGATGATAGTGTTTTTGATGTGGGAATGATATATCCTAAGAATAATATGAGGATTATGAATGATATATCCTAATAATGATGGTTTGTTTAGAGCTAATCAAGGCTTACAACAAAGTTGGAAATAAAATTGATAGATTCTTTTATATATGTGATTGATTTCTTGGCAATATTTGCATGGATTGGGATTATTTGTATTTATATGGATTTCTTTGGGTTAATGGGATTGTTGCATTGGATTGTGTTTGGATAGCATTTTTCTTGTAACCAATGACAAGGAAAAACCAACTCTAGAGACAAGGATGAAGGGAGGATTGGATGGAATGATTGAAGGATTACAGATAGTGGATGGGATAGATGCAAGGTTCATGATGGATGGATGGAGGGGTTTAGGATATGATATCCAAGGATTATGTTGCATAATTTTGAATAACATGCCCCACTCTAGATATGCCACTCATGACACTACACTATAATGGTTGTGATGATACATTGTAGTGTGTCGTATAAGAGATTTAGTTATGCCAAGAAGTTCTAAAGCATGTTTCAACATTGTGTCCTTGTCCTTATCAAGGTCAAAAGTGGGAAGGGAGGATGGATTGGGTATGATGGCATAGATAGATGGATAGAATGGATGGGAATGATAGGATGGGATAAGTGTATCCCCAAGTGTAGGGTTCACATAGATAGATGACTTAAAAATGATGCCCAAGAATGGGTTTTCATTGGGGTAAGTTTGTCCAAGAAACCATAAGAATGGTTTTCACCAAGGGACAATTTTTCTCTTGACTTTTTTTAAATTTTTTTAAATTTTTTCTTTTATTTTTTCTTTTTTTTTGGGTGTTTTTATTGGATTTGGAATGAGATGGATATATTTTTGGACTCAATTGTCTATTTCCATAGTGATCTAATATTATCCCATTCTAAATAACTACTTCACATAGAATATGTTGTTGGTGTTGCATTCTAGGGATGTTGTTAGGAACCTTATTGATTTTTGAGGTTGACTCTCCCAAATGTGAATATGGTACCATAATAGTCCCTACATAAGAGGATGTTACCAAGGAAAATCGAATGGAAGGATAGATGGTGATTAGATGAAAGCTTGGATTAATGTGATGTAGTCATGGATGTCTGTTGAAAATGGATTTGGTTATGAAAGGGGGTGGATGGAAGGATGGGATTGTGGAGGCATGAGTAAATGTCATGGGACAAAGGGAAACCAAGACCAACAATTTACACACCATGTTGCATTCTATGATTGGGTTTGATTTAGATTGGATTAATAATTTGGAATCTTTGAATTTGAATTTGGGATTTTGAGTGTGTGGGATTCAAGACTCCTAGGGATACTTAGATTTTTAGATTTTCAATTTTGGGCTTTAGGGACCCAATGAAGTTGAACTTAGGATTGGGATGTTTAGATTTGGATCTAAGATTTCTAGATTGGATTTTGGATGGGAATGTGGATTTTTAGATTTGAAGATGTAATGAGATTTTGGAGATGTAATTTTGGATGCTCCACTTGGATTCATTACTTCTCTATGCTTTGGGACCCACATTGCTTTTGTGCTTCCTTTGTGATTGGTGGAACCATATTTCCTTTTTTATTCATTTCATTTTTGACTTGATTTTGATGTGATATTGTATTTCGATGCTTTGTAACATGATGATCCTTGGATTCTTGTGGGATCTTTTCTTCATATGATGGTGCATCCAAAGAGATTCCAAAGTCTATGCTACACTCTCATGGGGAAATTTATCTTGGAATCTCATACTTTCATGATTTCTTCATATTTTTGGAATAAGTCAAATGATGTGTGATTTTGTTGGTCCTAATAAGTGAGTTTAGGTGATGGATGGGCAAGGTTGGTGATATGGATAGTTGTGTCGATGGAAGGGTTGGTGATAGAAAATTATTTATAGGAGTGAAGGGAGGAACTTGTTTTGATGTTGGAAAAAGTCTCCTTATAATTTGTAGAGGTTTTTCCAACATTATTAATTTGTTCATATTGAGATTTATAACTGATGCCTTGAAATCCTTGATTTGCATTAACATTGATGGGCTCCAAAATTCCTTGCTTATGAAGGCCTAATCCTTTTCCTTGATATTTCATGTTTTGACATATTAAATTTGTAATCTAGGATACTTGTCACTTTAGAAATAAGATGTGAATCCATCTTTAGATAGGTAGGAATTGGTGGTAATTGTAATTTGCTCTGCCACAAGAAGACGAAATATAACAAAGGTAGTGGAACCAAGGTGATAATATTGTGGTTTGGGGATGAAATTAATGTGGGTTCTTTGATCTTGAGATTTTATTAGAGAATGAAAGGGACTAGCTTGGGTTCTTGGATCTTGATTTGGTTGTGGACGAGTTTGGGCATGTTTTGGAACAAGCTCTTGACATATCCTTATTTGCATTGTCAACAAGATGGATGTGCTTTGTTTGGATTTGATATTCCCTTTAGCAATTAGTTCATGGAGATACCCCCAAATTTTTACACATGGATTAGTGAGGGGATTTTGATGCTTATGGGTTTTATGGATCTTATGGATTTTAGATTTGACAGATTTGATGGACTTTTGTAAATCTTGACATATATTTTCTCACATAGGTAGACTTGTATGGGTGATGACTGTAGGAGGACCTTGGATGTTCTTGATAAGCTTTGGGTTGATGACTATATTGTCGACAACATAATTACATTTGCTGAGGGATGACATTGGATTAGCGATGTTGCATGACTCTATAACTTTGTTCTTTCTATTTTGGTTAAGATTTTTTTCTAGTAGTCCTTGGAGAAAATATATCATGGATGAGTTGTATGAGATTGGATTGGATTATGGAGTGTATGGTTGATTTGATTGGTGTTTGGATTGATGGGATTGAGTAGATTACAAAGGTTTCAAAAAAGAAGGATTTGTATAGGAGGTGGAGGCTATGAGTTTCTCGTATAAGGTGGGGAGTTTAGATATGGATTATCTATAAGGGCCTTGGGATAGAGTAGTGTTTCCCTTGTCAAAGGTATCATAAGGATTACCAATAGATATTCAATTAGGATTTGAGGGATAGCTAATACTAAATGGTTCATGGTCTAGAGGCTATTTATTGTTCATGGTTTGTCAATTAAAGCTATGGAAACCTTGTTTGAATAATTTCATCAAAGGTATCATTGGCATACTCATCTTGATCCACAAGACTATCATCATCACCATTATGTTCAAAAATATGTTTAGGTTGGTTGTGATGAGGAAACTCAAAAATAAAATGGACTTGTGATTTCCATGATTTTTTCTAGGATTTTAGAAGATTGGGGATGGCTTGATGATTTTTGGATGCTTTATTTAGATTGGCTTCAATTGTTGGAGTGATTTTTTATTTTTGATTTGGATGAGGTCTAGGACCTTAAGTAACTTGATGGTGGAATTGATTGAGGTTGAGCACCTTGATTGGATTGATGTCTAGATTGGTGTTGATTTCAATTTGGTTTAATAGATCTAGGTTCTTAAATAATTTAACTTGGGATAGTTGGTTTTGGATGAATTTGAGATTTAGGCATTTGATTTCTTGTACTTTAGGTTGGGGTTTGATTTGATTTGGGGGATTTGAAGTGGTTCAAATTTTGGTTTATTGATGATTTTTGATGTGAGGAATTGGTTGTTTTGATTTTGATATTTTTAGATTTAGGATTGATTTGTGAGATCTAGGATCTTGGATGGGTTCACCTTAAGATGCAATATTTTTGGATTTCATGCACCATGGAATGTGGATTTTGAAATTTTCCCGATTTAGATTTTATTAGATTTTCAAACTTTGGATTTTTTGAGGATTTTTTATTTTCGATGTTTTGACTTTGTTTAGATTTTTGGGATGTTTTGGTAGGTTTCACATAAGGTACAATTAATGCAAGCATAAGAACAACCTAATTATTATTGAGTGGGATTATTCATCTTACGAGCTCACAAATGTACTTAAACATGGTCATGAATAGTATTGGCCCATGATTTGAGTGATAACCACAATTTCATTTTTATTTGTTTGTGGCCTACTATTTTGGTTCCAAAGGTATGTGGTGAGTAACTTCTTGGGTATAACTTCTTACTGGTGCATCATAAGTTACAAATAAATGAAGGGTTATCTAGATAGGTTGAACAAGGGGATTTCCTCATTATACCTAAAAAGTACATGAAGCCTAAATTTGTGGAACAAGGTGTAACTCTAATGGCTTGGTTTGAGAGGATAACCCACTCTCTATCATAACTTTGCAAGATATAAATTTTCTTGTAATCTTAACTGAATGATAAATGTACCTTGAAGCATTAGTCTTTTGATTCTATCCCTAATTTTTATACCCTACTAGAACACATGGGTTTGGGTTACCACTTGGTGATGAAACCCAAGCTAGTCCTACCAAAAAGAAATAAAGAAAAGACTAGCCATTCTTTATTTCCAAGATCACCTTGTGGTACAAGGAAAGAGCATATGTGAAAATGAGCCTTTTAGGAAATAAAAAGTGAATAAAGGGATGATTTTGATTCATAAGGTCACCTTGTAGTGTGAGGGAAGGGAATACTGTAGGAATACACACAACACTGAGAGGGGGGGTGAATCAGTGTTGTTAACAATTTTAAAACTTTTTACTACTTTTGATTAATCTAATTTCACAATTTAGAATTCTTCAGAAGGAACAAAGTAAATATGCAGAGTATCAATACACAAATTTGACACAAGAAATTTCCCGAGTGGAAAACCCTCCTGGGGTATAAAAACCACTCAACTGCCTCACTGGCTTAACACAAAATTCAGATTACAAATGTCTCACTGACATTACAATTCTGCCTCACTGGCAAATTTTATCTCTCTGCATGTCTCACTGACATCATCAACATTCAATGAAAAATTATAACTCAGGGGATTTCCCTGTTTCAATAAAAACCAAAACCTTATTTCTCCCTTTTAAGATAAACAAAATAAATTTTTCAATCAACCTTTAACTATCTTCAACTCCTACAGTCAATCAATTTTGATCTTCAATATATTTCATACCTCTGCAACACCATTTCAAACTAATTCACCATTTTGAGCTTTCTCTCTCTGCAAACTGAAAAATTTTTCTTCTCTGAAAAATTATAGTCTTTAATCACCTTTACTTTCTCTGACACTTTCACTTTCTCTGAAAAAATATTACTCCATCATGATCATTAAAGAATGATTCTCCATTCCTGCAAAAATTACATACCAATTCCATTCTCCAAAAGAACTTCTTTAAAAATTCTCATTCATTATCTTTCATCTGCAACTCATCTCTCTTATCTGCCATTCAAAAACAAAATCTATATATGCAAAAAGAATTTCAATCAAAAAACAAAAAATCTTCAATAACCGGTTCAACTTCATTCTTCTCAAACTTATCATATTCTCACATGAAAATCAAACAACAAAACAAAAAAATGAACCCTCTTCGAACAACACTGCCTTTTCATATTCTTCATACTTGGAAACCTTCTAAAATTTTACTCTTTCCTTCACAACAAAAAACAACTTCAGTGACCCTTGAAATTCGGTGAGATAGATCCAAAAAGAATATCTTTATTGCCTTTTTTTAACAAAAGAGGACGTCAACTTTAATATCATAGACTGACCGTTTGACAAAACTTGCCATTTAAAACTTGACCCTCCGATTTGTGCGGCCCGCCATTTGTTATTTAAACTTAAGCCGTTGATCGGCTTTTTCGCGCCCACTATTGAGTCTTCCACCGGCGCTCACCCGATGCCTAGCACAAGGGGCCGGTAACATCAACGACGTTGATACCCTTTCTTTATAACTTAAACCCCCGATGACCTCTTTTACCGGTCAATTTAAGTTTATAACAAAAAAGTGCATAGAGTTATGACGGCCAAAGTTAAACAATGTATAAACAATGTAAAAGACTTAGTCAATGTTGAGACAACCACACTTACCATATCAACCACTATAAACCTTGTCAAAAATCACATACTCCAAATACTAAAACACTGAAATGAAACACCATGCTTCATCAGACTGCCACTGTAATGAACTCATTGTAGATGGAGTTAATATAATGCATATTAACATTTGTCAAATGATGCAAGCCCTTGCCTTAAACCAAAAATTGATAATATGCAATGAATGTCATCCACTGAAATGACTAAGTTACAGAACAACTTCACACAAGATCAACATTGATGTCATTACCATGAAGGACCACTGAAAGATCAAAACTGAGAGATCTAACAACCATTGTCACTGATGCAGACCATATCACTGAACTGAAAAACCATTGCCATTGATGAAGACCATGTCACAGATCTAACAACCATTGTCACTGATGCAGACCATATCACTGAACTGAAAACCATTGCCATTGATGAAGACCATGTCAGATCTCTGATTGCAACTTCACAACACTGATTGCATACTTCTCAACACTGATTTCATAACCTGTCAACTGCATCTTGTGAAAACTGTGAAATGCAACATCCTGATATCCTGATATTTTGACATCAATGAAAAGACAACATCCTGAACTGTGAAATGTGCTACAAATACATGCCCTTTATCATGCAAACATTACAAGAAAGTTCATTCAATTTAGAAAATGATAATGTGAAGACAAATGTGAACAAGGGATGCTTTTGATTCCCAAGGTCACCTTGTGGTGCAAGGGAAGAGAATACACACCCTTTAGAACACAAGTCAAGAAAACAAGTTAATTCACCTTAAATAAAATGATGAAAACACATAAGAAGAGTCAAAAATTATTTCTTCATTAAACAGACCTACAACTCATGCATTAGTAGTTTCATGCCATAATTTATCTTTGAACAAGTGAACTTGTAATAAAAGGGTCAATAAATAGAATAAACAATCAAGACACACACTTGTAATGATTAGGGTTAACCAGAAAATATGAGATTACAAGAAAATTCCCAACTAGAAGTGCATATGTTATTACACATAGTGCATACACTACACAAGGTGCATATATGTTGTTCCATAGTCCAAATATGCCAAATAATTAAAAACAAAATTCTAGAGAGTATCTATGCTAAAAGATAATCACATATACTACAATAAATTCAAATACATTAATTGATAGACTAAGTATGCTAAAGTAGCCCAAGAGAGTCCTAAGAGTGTATATGATATGAAGTAGAGCGCATATGCCACATGAAGTCCAAATATGCCATGAAATAGTCATAATACACTAAAGATTCAAATAAGAAAGAACCCAGAGGGTGCATACACAATACACAACTTAGAATGTAAATATGCCTAAAATAGGTTAGATAAACCCTAAAGAGAACATATGCCACACCAACTAAATATGCACTATGAGCTATGTAGGTACATCACTACACAAAGTGTTTTCACCACTAACTAAGGTTTAGGGTTTAAGCTAGGGTAGAGTGTAAATGCGCCATGACTAGGTGTAGATGCATTGGGGCTAAGAGCAGGTGCATTGTTTGATAGAGTGCCTATGCTAAACTATGAAAAATGATAAATGAACTTGAAAAACCTACAAAAATCACTCAAAACAAATCTACAAATATGAAAATTAGATAGGGACGTGTGTCCCACCAGGTGTGCCAAAATGTGTATGCTAGGATTTGAAGCAAAAAGGGACTAAAACAATGCAAATAATAGAACCTACTCTTAGGCCTAGAACACCTTTGATTGAGCCAAAGAATGAAAAAAATGGTAAAAAGAGAAATAAGATTCTCATCACAACAAACCTTAATGCCTATGGGATATGCTCAAGATGACTATGTTTGTTAAGAGTTGATTTAGTTGCTAATTACAACAACATGAACTTGCCTTGGATCCAATTCCAACTCTTAAAAATGGCTTAGGAGATGGGAGATTTATAGATTTTGGATGAGGATGATGGATAGTGAGGATTTGATCTTGTGTAATGGAGGGAGGCGGTTGATCCATTTGAAAGGGAGAATGAGAAGCTTACAAGTGTAAGCTTGGGATTGGTGCTCATGATTAGGGAAATATTGAAAGAGATAAGGGTGGAGATTTTCTTATTTTGATGGAGGGTGAGGATTGAAAAGGCACCTTTTGGAGCCCTATGCAAGGTTGACTTATAGTATTTTAATGGAAGTGGTAGAGGAATGTGCAAATGGTTAATTAGTTGATTAAACATAGTTTTTTAATTTAACTAATGATGAGAAAGTATTTTAGATGAATTAAATAAATATTATGTATTTATTTAATTTATGGAGGAATGTTTGGAGAATGATGGGTATACTTAAATAAATGTGATTTATTTAATTAAATTTGGCACTTTAGAAGAAAGGCTAGGTTAGTTAATTAATTAAATATAATTTATTTAATTAAAATTAGAAGAATGGTTAAATTAAATAAATAAATATGATTTATTTAACTAATTTGATTATGTGTGAATGTGAGAGGTAATTAGTGTGATCTTAGGACATGATGAAATTCAAGTGTCTACACAACTTTATATTTAGATAGTATCAAATCTGACAATAAACTCAACCCAATTATCAAATCCCTCACATTTAACCAAACTAAATTCATGTTTCAATGTAAAAATATTTGAAGTTTTATAATGGTCCCAAACTTCAAATTACTAGGCTAAGCAAACTCACATACAAGAAATTTAACATAGTTAGATTGCTACTTGTACCCATAATTCTCCTTAAGAGGTTTACAAGATACAATTACATAATCATATGATTTTGGTTTCTATATCTTGAAACAATAAAAAAGTTTAGATTCTTGAAGGGAAACATCCCTACATGTTTATGTTTCCCAAAACTTCAAGTTAAGGATGGTTTCCTTTGTTAAATATAAAATCATATCAATATTCTAACATGCTTTATGTGTTAACTGACATTTGATTTAAGGAAAACAACTATGAAAAGAACAAAGGTGAAAATGACATTAGTACTTCTTATAGTTTGAAACACAACTCATATAAGGAAAAAGATACACCTATGGTGTCAAATGAGATTACTCAATAAGAAATATAATCAATATACAAGGAAAAAAATGAATTGTCAACTTAGTTGAAAGGTTCAAACTAGAATATTATTGGAAGTAACTACTTTTGATCCATTATCAAGTGATTATTTTATTCTAGTAATGCAAAGAGAAGAACAATAATTTAAACTCTTTTAAAAACCCAAAACCCCCAAGCACATAGTGAAATACAAATATTACTAATATCCAATTGTCTCATACTCAACAAAATGGTTTAATACTTAATAATCAAACACTCATTTTTTTGATAATTGAAGAAGAAAAGATTAAGCACATACCCAAATGATTTTAAATCAAAAATAAACACACAAAAACTAAGTTGTGATAGTACTAACCAACACTCCAAAAATGTTAGTGACCACAAAACACACATGAAATGAAAATAAAAATGTTATAGAACTATACTAAACACAACTATAATTCAAAACATTTAATAGAAAGCATTAGAGTAAAGTGAATAGATGAGTAATGATAAATAAATATACTCTAGCACAATTCTATTAAGAGATCTAAGAGAAATATAGGAGCAATATAATTGAAACAAGAACCTAGAACAAATGAATTATGAGACAACTAATGGTACTTACCTCTATGATTGAAGAATGAATGCAATCAAAATTAGACATAGGTTCTTGTAATGTCCCACCCCTTTTCTGAGAACAATTTTTTTTTTAGTTTTCAGTGGTTAAATTGATACCTGTTGCGTTTTGTGTTTTTGCATTTTTTGACATAGAACACAACATATACATATTTTTGAAAATACAAGGAAATAGAAATACCTAGATGCTTTATTTCAATGAAAATGCATTACAAAGCATATAGACACAATAGCCATATGAAATATATGCAAAATAACAAGGGTTTCAACATTACCCAATTGCTGTCCATGAAAGTACAGGTCTAAAAATGAAGGTACAATAGGCTGGGAGTTAACAACTGAGTCTTGCCAACATAGAAATTGCATACATTTACTATAAGTTGTTCAAAGTCTTGTCTATTCCAAGTAATTTCAATGCTAAGAGACTTCAAAAAATGAACACCATAAAGTCCCACATTTCTTCTAGTTGTTGGTACGACTAGGAAATAGTGAACAACAAAAAATAAATGTTGATATCTATCAATGAAGGCCACCAAACAACTCCAAAACACCTTCAGCTAGGTTGCCTAGAGAAGGAAATGAGAATCAGTCCAAGACAAAGCACAAACTTCCTTCAAAACCAGAATATCCTCCTCACAAAGTATGGCCTGGTACAACAAGGGTACGGGCTATCTAGGGTCCACAAATGATGACAAACTCTCCTCAAAACAGTGCCTATAATCTACAATACATTCATCAATGTTCCCCTTAAATTATCATATCAAGAAACTGAAGATATAGCTTTGAAAAGTGCTCCACGACAATGCTCAATGTCTCCAATGAAGCTCAAAGTGACTCCTCGATGAAGCCACACCAAAACAACATCCTTAGAGTATCTTCCAACCCTGCAGATGCTCTCATCAAAGGAGGTTTCTATCTCCAATGAAGATGGTGCAAACCCTTGTTCTCCAAGAACCAAGCTTAGACTCATAAAATTTGATATCCGTGAATGAATGAAAATGAGCCTTCTTTTTTCCTTTTTGTTTCCTCCAAACCCAATGCCCACTTTGGATTGTAAATTATTTTATTATTTCATTTCACTTGGACGCCCAAATTTGTGACTTTATAACTTAGAAAATATTTCATTAAAACATGTCCACTTTGTTATAAAGTCACTTGCCCCTTTTAATTCACTAAGTTAATTACTTTAATTTAACTTAGGCAATTAATATATCATTAAAATAAATGTTGTTTGACATTTGAATTGAGATTTCATAGCACCACTAGATCAATCAAATGAAAACCAATGAAGTCCAATTGATTTGCACCAACTCGCTCTAAGTCTCGAGCCCCTTTCTAAAAATAGTAAGTTCGACCACGTGGTCTGAAACTACACTAGAAAAGGAAATCCCAACATGGGTCCTGTAACCATCCGTGTTAGCCTACAAGAACCCATTTATAGACTAACCCTAATCTCCATACCACTTAGGAAGGGGACATTACAGTCTGCCCTCCCAAAAATTGCTTGACCACAAGCAATTTCAACTTGGGATGCTACAAAATCTGCTCATTCTCCCATGTAGCATCCTCTACTGGCAAGTTTTTCCATTTCACCAAATACTCCCTGATGACCCTCTTCCGCAAAGTACGATCCCTGGTATCAATGATGGCCTTAGGTACAAGAATCAATTTTCCCTCTTCATTGAGAGGGGGAAGCTCCATCGAAGGTATCACATTATGTCCCAATGCCTTTTTGAGGTGAGACACATGGAAAATATTGTGCACTCTACTCCATGTTGGTAACTCCAACTCATAAGCCACTTCTCTAATCTTCTTAGAAACTCTAAATGGACCATAGTATCTTGGATTTAGTTTCTTAACACCACTCTTCTCGAGAGTAGACTGCCTGTAGGGCTGTAACATCAGATAAACTATGTCACCAACCTCAAAGATCGCTCAACCCTATGTTGATCTACATACTGCTTTTGCTGGTTATGAGCTTTTTGAATGTTTTCTTTCAAGGACCTCATAATATGCTGACTCTCCTGGAGCAAGTCCTTGTCCTTAGGAACTCTACTATCCCCAAACAACAGATCAAGGAAGTTGGGTGCCTCATACCCATATAATGTCATGATTGGTGACATCTGAATAGATATGTGGAATGTGGTGTTGTAGCAATATTCTCCTAAGTGTAGCCACTTAACCCATGGCTTCTACTACCTTGCAATGTAGTTTCTCAGGTATCCCTCCACCCATTTATTTACAATTTATATTTACCCATCTATTTGTGGGTGGTATCTAGTGCTTGGAGTGAGTTCTCTCCCACTCAAATTGAGAAGTTCTTGCTAAATATGACTCAGGAACTTGTTGTCCCTATCACTAACTATGCTTCGTGGTAGCCCATGAAGCCTGAATACCTCTTTGAAAAATAAATCAACAAATTGTGTTGTTGTGTAAGTGGCTGAAATTTCAAAGAAATGTGCAAATTTTGTTAACCTGTCAACCACAATAAAGATATAGTCCTTACCTTGTGCCTTAGGTAATCCAGCGATAAAGTCCATTGAAATACATTCCCACTTCTGGTTAGGAATGGGTAAAGGATGCAACAACCAACTAGAAAGGAGTGCTCATGTTTGTTTTGTTGGCAAGTAGGACTATGTCAACACCTCAGTCTTGAGACCTTTCCATGTAAACCTCTCCCTAACTTGTCTATATGTCTTGAAATACATAGGGTGACTAGCCATAGGAAGATCATGAAAGGCTCTCAAAATTTTCTTCTTCATCGCTGATCCTGGTACCAACACTATCCTCCCTTTGTAAATGATGAGATCATTTACCACTGTATACCTTTCATCCTATATTGTACCTTCCACAATGCCAGAAGCCCACTTGTCCTTAGCATACTCAGTTGTAATCCACTGTCTCCAATTAGTTGTGATCTCAACCAAAGAACATAAGTGAGGTCTCCATGAAAGTGCATCAATGACAATATTCCTCTTCCCTTTGACATAAACTATGTCAAAGTCATAGGCTTGCAACTTACTAACACACTTCTATTATCTATCATTGAGGTCATGTTGGTTGAGGAAATGCTTAAGGCTATTATGATCTATCTTTACTACAAATTTGCCTCCCACCAAATATTGTCTAATATTTGCTAGTGCATGCATTATTGCTAACATTTCCTTGTCGTATATACTATAACCTCTATCAACATCCCTTAGTTTCCTACTCTTGAAAGCAATTGGGTGCTTATCCTATATCAACACTACTCTAAAGCCTTCTCCTAAGGCATCACACTCAAGCTCAAAGGGCTTGGTGAAATCTGGTATAGCCAAAACTAAGCAAGAGCTCATAACTTGTTTGAACCTATCAAAACATCTTTGTGCCTCATCTGACCAAGAAAATGCCCCCTTCTTCATCAAATCTATCAATGGATCTACAATATGTGAAAACCCTTTGATGAAGTGGTGATAGAACCCACATAAACCAAAGAATCCCTTAAGCTATTTGAGATTCATGGGTGGTGGCCAATCCACAATAGCTGGGATCTTTCCCAGATACAGTCTGACTCCTTCTGCACTGATGATATGTCCTAAATAGAGTAACTCGATCATGCCAAATTCACATTTTGATTCCTTGGCATATAGTGACTCTCTCTCCAAGATACTCAGTACCTCCTCAAGGTGTTGGAGGTGCTCCTCTGATGTCCTGCTAAAGATCAAAATATCATCAAAAAATATGAGGATAAACTTCTTCAACTACTCTCTAAAGACCCTATTCATGCAGGACTAGAAAGTGGCTAGAGCATTGGTTAGACCGAATGGCATAACCAAAAATTCAAAGTACCCATAGTGGCAATGGAAAGCTGACTTGTCCACATCCTCCTCTTTGATTCTTATCTAATGATATCTTGATCTCAGATCAATCTTGGAGAAGTAACAAGCCCTGTGTAGCTCATCAATGAGCTTATCAATGCATGGGATGGGGTACCTATTTTTTATATTTTTCTTGTTTAGATCCCAGTAATCTATGCACATTCTTAGTGTTTCATCCTTCTTCTTTACCAAGACTACTACAGAGGCAAAAGGGCTCTTGCTCAATCTGATATGCCCCATCTCTTGAAGCTCCTTAATGGTTTTCTCAATTTCATCCTTCAATCCTTTTTGGGTGCCTATAAGGATTTATGATGACTGGTTTGGCACCTTCTTCCAGTTCTATTACATGCTCTAATCTTCAATTAGGAGGCCTCCCTGATGGTATGCTACTAAAAACTTTTTTGTACTTGGTTATCAGTTTCTGAATATCTGGGTGGTAACTCTGCTTAGGTTGCTCCGTAGCTATAGGAATAATGACACACTCTATTGCCCACTCAACCTGATCATGTCTGAGTAGTCTCTCCATCCTCTTGAGTGATATGACATGAAGTCCACCAGCTAACATCCCTCTGAGTACATCATTCCTGCCATCTACCTCAAACTTCATCTCCATGGTTCATAAGTTTGGGTAGAATTCTCCTATCACATGAAGCCACTTCATGCCAAGAACTACATCCATATCACCCATGCTTACCACATAGTACTCCACCTGAAACTAATAATCACTTAACCTAATGGTTAAGTTAGGAATCCACCATTTGCAAGTTATGGTGAATCCATCAGCTACCCGAACCTTGAAACCTTCAAACTCCTCTATCTTGAGCCCTCTTCTAGCCACTAGCCCCTCATCCATGAAATTACGTGTGGCCCCTGTGTCAAGAAGTGTAGTGATTTTTTGCCCTTCCAGGACTCCCTGAATCCTAAAAGAACCTTCCTTTTGAATATCTGAAAGGTGTGTTTTACGTCTATCCTCATTCTTCGCACCCTGTGACTTATCTATTGTGTTATCTTACTCACTCTCCTCTGAATCAATGTACTGATCTAAGTTCTCTAAGGGCAACTCTTCTACTAAAAAATACTCAAGTTGCTTCACTTTCCCCTTCATAGGGCACTTATGATTTGGGTCCCATGGGCCTTTGCATTTAAAACACAATTTTTTCCTCCTGTATTCATTAAGAGCATCATCATCAAGTCTTAGAATAGGTTTCTTTTGCTACAATATATCACAAGATGAACTCTTCTTGTCCTTATCCTTCTTGTACAAGAAACTCTTTGACTGAAATTTGCTCCTGTGGGAAGAGAATTCCATATCTTTGGCCTTTTTGATTGCCTCCTATAGTGTAGGCAGATCAAACCCCTTAATCCATCCTCTCAAGGGTTTAGATAGTCCATCTATGAAGAGCACAATGAGCCTTCACTCTGAAATGTTAGTGACCATGACTGACAACCTTTGAAACTTAGAAATGTATGCATCTACCACTCCAAAATATTTGAGTTGGGATAGCTCCTTGAAATGCAACTCAGGATCCTCTTTGTCGAATCTGTCTATTAACCTAGTAGTAAACTATGCATAGGAAACAATCTGATCATGGCCCAATGTAACAAGACCATGGTACCACAATTTGTGTACACTCCCATCCAAATGCAAATTAGCATACTTAATAGCATCCCGCTCAGTCATAGGATTAAATTGCAAATAAGTATCTACCTTTTGAACCCATGCTCTGGCTAAATTTTTGCCTGAGCCATCGTAGTAAGGAATTCTCATCTTACCCTTCTTCTTCTATAGGTCTTGGTTTTGTTGCCTCACTCCTCCTTCTCCTTGAGGTCTACTTTGTTCCTTGAAAGTCAAGTAAGCCTAAAAAGGCATATCAGCATGGAACCCTACATCCATATCTCTCCAATTCCACCAATATTGTACATGATGAACCTGTTCAGTAGGATCGTGAACCTCCTCTAGTGGGTTGTTTTCTAAAATAAACTAAGGCATTAGAGGCCTCATGCTAGTTGATCTAGCAAAGGTGCGTTGTGGGTAACCCAGTTATTAACCAAGTGTTCTTTATTATTACCATTGTTTGCATTATTATTATTTCCATTGTTCCCTCCTGCATTCTGATCAACTCCACCATTGTTATTGTCATTGTTCCCATTATTACCAGGTACTAAATGGGCAAGAATCTAGGTCAATTCTATTTGTGAATGATCTATCCTGTCAAACATGTCACGTTGCCCTCTAGCCAGATCATTTAATGCATGCAACATACTGGCCATATCAACTCTTCCCTCATTGTGATAGTCTCTACTAGATCTTCCCTCTCAATCACCCATGGTTTCTATAAAGGTTTCTTCTTCACCGTAGAGTACTAATTGTTGTTCCTCAGTCTCTGAAGGTTCACTGTATAGAACTAATGGTTGTTCCTCAAACCCTAAAGACCACTCTTCCCACTATTCCTATTCAACTTCTTTCTTCCTTAATCTTTCAAGATATCTCTATTCTCTAGCACTACCTCTCATATAAACTCACATGCAATCAATGCCCGACCATGAAAGCTGACATGCAACTATATGGGTAGTCTCACAACTGACATGCAACTGTAGAAATATAATAGGCTGGCAAGAAAACCAACTTTGATACCACTATAATGTCCCATCCCTTTTTTGAGACCAATTTTTTTTAGTTTTTTGTGGTTAAGTTGATACCTGTTGTGTTTAGTGTTTTTTGCATTTTTTGATGTAGAACACAACATATACATATTTTCAAAAATACAAGGAAATAGAAATACCCAGATGCTTTATTTCAATGAAAATGCATTATAAAGTATATAGACATAATAGCCATATGAAATATGTGCAAAATAACTAGGGTTTCAACATTAATCATTTGTCGTCCATGAAAGTACTAGTCTGAAAATGAACATACAATAGGCTAGGAGTTAACAACTGAGTCTTGTCACCATAGAAATTGCATACATTTGCTATAAACTATTCAAAGTCTTGTCTATTCCAAGTAATTTCAATGCTAAGAGACTTCAAAAAATGAACACCATAAAGTCCCACATTTCTTCTAGTTGTTGGTATGACCAGGAAATAGTGAACAACAACAAATAAATGTTGATATCTACGAATGAAGCCCACCAAACAGCTCCAAAACACCTTCAGCTGGGTTGCCTAGAGAAGGAAATGAGAATCAGTCCAAGACAAAGCACAAACTTCCTTCAAAACTAGAATATCCTCCTCACAAAGTATGGCCTGGTATAGCAAGGGTACACCCTGTCTAGGGTCCACAAATCACCACAAACTCTCCTCAAAACACTGCCTATAATCTGCAATACATTCATCAATGTTCCCCTTGAATTATCATGTCAAGAAACTAAAGATGTAGCTTTGAAAAGTGCTCCGCAACAATGCTCAATGTCTCCAATGAAGCTCAAAGTGACTCCTAGATGAAGCCACGCCAAAACAACATCGTTAGAGTGTCTTCCAACCCTACAGATGCTCTCATCAAAGGAGGTTTCTGTCTCCAATGAAGATGGTGCAAACCCTTGTTCTCCAAGAACCAAGCTCAAACTCATAAAATTTGATATCCATGAATGAATGAAAATGAGCCTTCTTTTTTCCTTTTTAATTCCTCCAAACCCAACACCCACTTTGGATTATAAAATATTTTAATATTTCATTTCACTTGGGCAACCGAAATTTGTGACTTTATAACTTAGAAAATATTTCATTAAAACATGTCCACTTTATTATAAAGTCACTTTCCCCTTTTAATTCACTAAGTTAATTACTTTAATTTAACTTAGGTAATTAATATATCATTAAAATAAATGTCATTTGACCTTTGAATTAAGATTTTGTAGCACCACTAGATCAATTAAATGAAAACCAATGAAGTCCAACTAATTTGTACAGACTCACTCCGAGTCCCAAGCCCCTGCTAATAATCATAAGTTTGGCCATAGGGTCTGAAATTGCACCAAAAAAGGAAATCCCAATATGGGTCCCCTAACCATCTATGTTAGCCTACAAGAACCCACTGATAGACTAACCCTAATCTCTGAACCGCTTACAAAGGGGACATTATAGTTCGAGAACTATAATATACCTTTAATAGATAAGACCAAGAATTTCCAACATAGTGCAACATAAATTGAGGCTCTTGGATCTATAGGGACATGAACATTGACCTTGGGCATGACCACCTAGAGGTATTTTTCTCTTTTGGAGGTGAGTCTAAAAGTACACATAACTTAGACTTCCTTTAATGCTTGAAAAATGTGTGGATGTAGTTTTGGACTTGCTTTAAGATGGATGGGTCCTTGACTAGGGAGCCCTCTCAAGACCCTTTAAGAATTGTATTAATGAATATTGAGAGATATTGGAAGATATATCATATAAACATACAAATGCCTAATAGTATTCATATAATGAATGTAAGTACTATTGCTAGAATGCTTTTAATGTGAGATTGCAATGATATAATGAGATGTCTAAATTAATCTAGGGGATTTATTTAAATACAACTTCCTAACACACCTAATAAAAATTCACATTTGTTGATAAAGGAGGGAAGGAAAGAGGTAGTTGGTTTGAGGATAATGATAAAATTTTGTGATTCTGACATGATCACTTGGTGGTCCTATCCTACACTAGTGGTAGTTTTCAAGAAGATGCAAACTCAAATATAAAGGTTGGACTATTTTCACTGATAGAGTGATGATTAAAATATGGTAAATTCAAGGCTCAAGTACTGATATAATGTTCAAACTAATATGAAAAGGAAAACTAGGTCATCATATCAAATTCCACCTCCCAAAGTGAGCACAAATGAATGAGGAAATGTGCAAGTTATGCCATTTTCACTATTATATTTTCCCCCACTTTGGCATGCATGTGAATCTACATTAATTATTAAGCTAAAATAGTAAATGCATCAAACAAACTATAGAAAAGTAAATTGATGGCATTGAAAAATGGAAGAATAATGGGTAGACCCCCCCTCAAATCTCCATGCAACATGTGATTTGAAATACATCAAGTGAAATAATTAAGACCACCATATGCTCCCACTCCTATGTATCTTGCATGATTTACACTGCAATACTCATTGAGGAGGGGAAAATAAATCATGTAACCACTAATTAGTAAAGGTACAAGTGCAAAGAATGTTA
>BSBN01001663.1:0-51977 GCA_027924645.1 Cunninghamia lanceolata | reverse complement strand
CAACTATCTTCGTAGCTTTAGAATGTTTAAGTCTATGTTCTTATCTATTATCTGGATATACCAAAAGAGATGTACGGTCTAATGAGGCTATTATGAAATATTTACTTATGGGTGGAACAAGTTCTTCCATTCTTGTTTATGGTCTTTCTTGGCTATATGGTCTATCTGGAGGAGAGATTGAACTTCAAGAAATAGCCAATGGTCTTATAAATACACAAATGTATAACTCTCCAGGAATTTGGATTGCACTTCTATCTATAACGGTAGGAATTGCATTCAAGCTTTCTCTAGTTCCTTTTCATCAATGGACTCCCGATGTATATGAAGGAGTGCGATTCGTTTTACAAATTATTACATTTCTAAATCTCTTTTTTAGAGATGTTTCTATTTATAAAAACTCTATAGATATGTGGAAGAAAAGACTTTTATTCCCACTTGGACTAAGACATAACTTTTACCAAAATTTTTTTGCGTTAAATTAAGGTAAAGCAAAGTAAGAAACAAATAACTTTTACAAGTTAGTTATTATGGGTAGTTTTTACAAAGGATCAGATTAATGACGTGTACAATATTGTTATTCTTAACATAGATGCTACATAGTAAGTTTTAATTCTTCAAAAACTATGAGTGTAAAAAAAAAGCATCCGTCGACAAAAAGATTACCCTAAGATGAGTATCTCATTACTATTCAGAACGAATTAAATCAGATGGTTTTATTTTTTTCTTTTTGACTCTTTCATAACTGAAGTTTAAAAATAAGAAATAATAAATGATTTACCATAAGAACCGCTGAGTAAGGATTCCTCGAAAAGTTAAGGATTAGCGATTCTTTCTATCAATTGAATAGATTCAATCTTATACATACACGAGGAAGGTAATAAAAAAGAGAGAATCAAACGATTATGCTAATCTTTTTTAGCACTTAGGAGCCGTGCGAGAAGAAAGTCTCATGCACGGTTCTGAATGAGAGAAAGGAGGCAGAATTCCTCTTTTCGACTCTAACTCTCCCACTCCAGTCGTTGCTTTTATTTCTGTTATTTCAAAAGTAGCTGCTTCAGCTTTAGCCACTAGAATTTTTGATATTATTTTCTATTTCTCATTAAACGAATGGCATTTTATTTTGGAAATATTAGCTATTCTTAGCATGATATTAGGAAATTTAATCGCTATTACTCAAACAAGCATAAAGCGTATGCTTGCATATTCATCCATAGGTCAAATTGGATATATCCTTATTGGAATAATTGATAGAGACTCAATTAATGGATATGCAAGTATGATAACTTATATGTTGTTCTATATTTTTATGAATTTAGGAACTTTTGCTTGTATTGTATTATTCAGTCTACGTACAGGAACAGATAACATTCGGGATTATGCAGGATTATATATGAAAGACCCTTTTTCAGCTTTGTCTTTATCTTTATGTCTGCTATCTCTAGGAGGTATTCCTCCATTAGCAGGCTTTTTTGGAAAACTTTATCTATTCTGGTGTGGATGGCAAGCAGGCTCCTATTTATTGGTTTCGATAGGACTTTTTATGAGTGTTATTTCAATATATTATTATCTGAAAATAATTAAGTTATTAATGACTGAACGAAACAAAGAAATAACTCCCCACGTGCAAAATTATAGATTATCTTCTTCAATATCAAAAAATTATATCGAATTGAGTATGATTGTATGTGTAATAGGATCTACTTTACTGGGAATAGTAATGGATCCAATTATTGCAATTGTCCAGGATACATTATTTTAAGATTTATTTATATAAATTTCTTTTCTTACTAACTGAAAAAAGTTAGATTTGCCCTCATATTCTTAAAATTGCAGGGAATAGGCTGAAATTGTGAGATGAACTTCTAATTACAAAATCAACTTGATCGTTAAATTAGAAGTTCATTCTGTACCACATTTTCATTATGAGAAAAAGTAATTCAAACGTGTGTAAATAAATGTCATTCTGTTCTATTTAAGTTATAACAGAGGTTAAGAAAAAAAACCTGCACGGAGCTAATCTAATCTCGATACTTAATTGAATCGAGATAATGGGATTCTTTCATCTAAAAGTTATTGCGAGCAGAGTGCAATAACTGTTTATTGTGCATCCAGCAGGAATTGAACCCGCGACTTCCCAATTATGAGTTGGGTGCTTTTACCATTCAGCCATGGATGCTATGGTAAAGCAAAAAGAAAAAAAAACAAGTTTATTTTATTATAATAAGTATCAATTCAGATTAACCAATTGAATTCTAATTGTATGCTTATAATTTTCAAAAAGAAATAGACTTCATCATATGGGATTGCTATCAATTTCGTATAGCATAAAATGCTAATTAATTGACCATAAGATAGAGAAGAGATTTTGGCATACAAAAGAGAGATAAGATGATTTATCTCTGCTGTTTACAAAGATAGATATTTAATTAATTAGTAAACAATGTAATATTTAGATGCACATTAATAAATATAATACCTACTTCCATATAGATACCAGAAGGATACTTTTTAGTGGAAACAGAGATAATATACAAACCATTATATATGAAGATATAATAGATAGGTATCTATTATACCAAACCAAATATACCAAAAAGAAAATAGTATTTTTCTACTCTATTTAGAAGAATATGTATATATTTATAAAAAAGTGGAAAAGAACGATCCTTCTTTAATTAAATTAAGGATCGAGATCTTTATCGATATAAATAAAAAGAAACTTTTTTTTCCAAATTGTACAAAATTAATTGAATAAGTTGTATTAACTATGTACTTCTTATTATAATATACATTATATTTTTTATTAAAAACTATGGCTATGAAAAAACATAAAAAAACGTTGCCTATGGACCCTATCGAAACGAACCGAAACAGAATTTGGTTCTATAACGTTCAGTCGAGATTTAAAGTTAACATGATGGAAATATTCGTTCCATGGAACGAATCTAATTTCGTGAGATTGTTAAGTCAAATATTTTCTGGTCGAGAAAGTGTTATTAAGCTTTTTGACTTTCGGATTCTTAGTACCTTACTTATACGAGATATACGTATATTTATTTTAAAGGTCAAGCAATAAAAGCTGTAATGATAATAACATTACCATTACTTTTATATTATTTAAACAGTCGATCTTTAATTAAAAGAGACAAATCTTCATATAATTTGATGAAGATATTTCCATCTGTACAACATTTTGGATCTAGAAAGAAAAATTTGTTGCTCGTTCCGCATCTGTTTATGTCTTTGCCAAAAGGCAAAAGGAGATATCAACGTCGCTTGCTCAATCCAAAAGAACATGTTTGGGTTTTATCAAGTTCCAACACAAATCTGAATCAGAAAAACGATAGAATCTCAGAGAACCAAGGAACAATAAGTTGGGAAAGTCCTTCGGAGAAGGAATCGAATGACATCGAATGGCAGGTTGATTCACCTTTTAATTCGATTCAAAATGAATATTGGGAACCTGAAAAGGAACCTGAAAACCTTTATGAATGGATGGGATCAGTAATTAATAAAATCGAAATTATTGAGAGACTAGAAAACAAAATTGAGCAACTAGAAAAAAAATTAGTTCAAACAGAAGAATTTGATTTACCAGAAGAATTTCTAATTGCAAAAAGGAAAGAAAGAGTCGAAGAAATCCAAAAATGCAAAGAACAACTAAAAGGAATAAAAAAAATAAGAGAGAAATGGAACAAAATATTGGAAGAAATTGAACAAGAAGAAATTGAACAAGAAGAAATTGAACAAGAAGAATCAGATCGAATAAGAGAATCTTATTCCTTCTTAGAGTCGGAATTTTTTAAAGGACTGTTTGATCATTTGTCAATAGATGAATCATGTATAAGTATTAGTTCTACTAAGAAACCCAGTGAAAAATTGAAATTGTTGAAAAGGCGACAAGATGCTTTTCAATATTTCAGGGTATTAGAAAAGAATAGAATAGTTGATTTATGGAAGGTTAAAACATATCTTAAAAATCCTTCTGTAAATTATGCTATTTTATCAGATCCCGGATGGAACATTAGAAAAGATATAAACCAATTAAATTGTATTCGATTTGTGAATCAGAGTTTATCTTCAAGATCTTCTTCATCCTGTGATAAAAATAGAGATGATCAAAATAAAGAACAATTAAGATTAAATAAAGAACAATTAAGATTAAATAAAGAACAATTAAGATTAAACGATTATTTTCAATTGAAAATAATTGTTTTTAAAATAACGGATCAATTTACTCTATTAATAACTAAACCTGATCAGAATCATAGTTATAATGAATTTGAGTTTGTCCCGGATGTGGATTATTGCATATATCAATTATGTGAACTGAACAAGAATATATTATTGAACAAAATCTTCAATTACAGAGATAAATTAAAGCATCATTCTTTCTCTATGCTACTCAATATTCTTGATAAAGAGAATCCATATATAAATAAAAAAATAGTAAAGAGACATGAAACTTGGATACAACTAATATTGAATGACTATAAGATTCTAGTTGACGAGCATTTTGAAAAAGCATTTAAGAATTTCCATTTGTTGAAGAACGTATTGATGAAATACTCTTTATCAAAAGTATTTAATGAATACTCTAAGTATTATTTCAAATCGGATCCTGCATTGGATGATTTAGAATACGAAACTACATTGGACGATTTGGACGATTTAGAATACGAAACTGCATTGGACAATTTAGAATCCGAAACTGCATTGGATAAGTATGCTTTTTCCAAATCGTTCCAGAAGTATTATTTTGAATGGAAAAAAGTATTTAAAAGATTCTGTATTAAATTCATAAAAACATTGAATAAGTATTATTTTGAATGGAAAAAAGTATTTAAAAGATTCTGTATTAAATTCATAAAAACATTGAATAAGTATTATTTTGAATGGAAAAAAGTATTTAAAAGATTCTGTATTGAATTCATAAAAACATTGAATAAGTATTATTTTCAATTGACAAAAGCATTCCATAAATACTATTTGGAATTCTTGGTATTGGATGTTGAATTACGAAAAATATTGGATTTGGAATCACATTTGGAATTACAAAAAGTATTAAAAAAATTCTATTTAATCAAAAGATTTTTGATAAGTCGCAATTTAAAAGATCCAATTGGAACTTGGATAGAATTGAATAATGTAACGCAAGATGCAATTAATCGGCATTCATCAAGTTGGAGAAAATGTCAGAAAAACTGGTTGAATATACTTATTCTTAAAAATTCTCCAGATAATTGGACTTTTGAAGTGCCCATTCAGATCGAATACTTAAAAAAAAGATTAAAACATCTTCGCATTCGCAAAAAAAACAAATTAAAAAAAAGAGTGTTCAATCCAATTGAATTATCGACTACTCAACATTCGGGTTGGCTTGGAAACCCCAATAAAATTTTTGAGAATAAAATTTATAATATTATCTTGGACGAGATTAATGGCAATGAAATCAAATCTAAATCAATTCCTAATCTTTCACAAAGATTGAAATCCTTGATCAATGAAAAAACAATAGCACCATTAGGTTTGAATGAGAAACCGATAAGTCAATTAATTATTGACTTATTCGATAATGGAAAGAATTACATGGAATTGTTTAATAATGCTGGTCTTTCGGCAATATTCAATGATCGAGACAATTGGTTGAATCCGTTAAAACTATCTAATCAAAATTCATTGAGAGCTTCTTTTTGCAAAGCAAATACATTTGAATTTTTAGATTATTTACACCATCCTCGTTTAAATTATAAAAAAAGATTAGCTCCTTACATGGAAAGGATTCATATCAAAAATAAGAATGTTACATATGGACAATTATTCAATTTAGCTCCCATTCATAACAATCTGTTTTCTTTGTCTATTGGTGAAATAAGAGCTGTGTACTCAGAGAAAGAAACTATCTCGCTCATAAAGTCACAAGTCAATATATTATTGGATAAATATTTACGTGACCAAGCGTTAATCCAGGAGTTGCATAAATCGTCTAATTTACTTAATCAATTGAATTCATTTATTCATGGTAAAATAGATATTTTATCGGTTGAAGATATTTATAAAACTCCTTTAATAATCCCCAAAATTGTCAATTTTGACAAAAGTTCTTGCTATCCTTTTTTAAGTAGTTCAGATTCAGAAGAAAAGACCTCTAACCAGTATTCTAAAAACAGTTTTAGTTCGAACATAAATATTATTCAAACTCAATCTTATCAAGATGATTTACTATCCGAAATATCTTTGCGAATGAATAAATTTGCAGAAAAAGAAAAATCTAGTTCAACAGAAAGTTTAAAAAACATAATGGAAGACAAAGCCATAGGTGACGCCATAGGTGACCTTTTGAATAAAGAAAAACTAAAGTTTTTAATTTCTTTTAAAACCGTTCAAATCGATATTCTTTTTGAGAAATGGGGTTTATTTCAAACATATAGGGCATGGTTATGGTTTTTTACTTCCGCAGGGTGGAAATATGCTCAAAAGATGTTTTTAGCTACTTATCCGGAAATACCAATAAATATTAGTGATCAATTGGTATCAATTTTGGACAATATTAGGCAAAATTGGAATCAAAATTTGAATATTTTGTGGGCACTTTCTCATCAATTTTGGACACTTATAAAGTGGAAATTTAGAGAGAAAATTCTCCCAAAATTGAATCCTTTGTTATCCCATCCGCTTGTTTCGTATTTATTAAAATTAATAAATAAAACAGTAGTTGAGGGAAAGGATACGTCAATATCATTTGATACATGGAAATATATACTAAATGTTCGGGAGTATGATATTTTTCTTTGTATCTTCATTGGATTTTTCTTTTTTATTTCCTGCATAATTCCCTTCTACTCGATTCAGTTTTTTAGGAACTGGAAGTTCGTCCAAGAGCTGGAGCGTTACCCCTACATTTTTAGGGAGGTAGGAAAAACGATGGAATCTTTGAGAATGCTTAGAAATTTTTCTAATTTAAATTTGTATGGTTCTTGGCTTGCATTTCTCGACTTTACCGAGATGGAGTCGGATCCTGATGATATAGGATTATTGCTACTATTGAAAATTTGGTATGTCAAAAATATTCAATGGCTTTTAAGACCGTATAGTAGAAGATATCACTCAATGATAAAAACACTTTTGTACGAATTTGAAGTGGATGATTTTCTTTTGAGAGAAAATAGATTGTTTTCAGTACAAGAAAAAATCTCTCAATTTGAATCGAAGTTAACTCCCCCTATTGGTTTCTTTTCTGAATATTTTGAAAAAAGAAAAGAGCCGGGACTTCTTTACTTTCGATTTTTAGCTGAATTTATTCAGCTAGGTCTAACCCATAGAATAGGTATAATGAATTATGAATTAAAATCATTGCTTCCAGCAGAAATATCGATCTTCGCTGCTTTTCAGCAGCGGATTACTTCCATGCCAATTCACTCATCTTTATTGGACCAAGTTAGATTTTTCCCATTCTACCCGATGCCGTCCTTTTCGAATCGAATTTTATTGATAGGGCCTAGGGAAACTGGACGATCATATTTGGCTAAAAGTTTAGCAGCAGATTCTTATTTACCTTTAATAAGAATATCTCCTAACAGTTTTATGAGGCAGCAGAAACTTCTGTCTCGCTATGAACCTGAGTATACATCTTCAGCTCAAAATTCATACCTTGAGCATGAAAATATCCTTATGTCTATGGGCTGGTCAGGCAGGCCAAAAGACCTACTTGAGAAAGACCATTATGATAAAAAACCTCATAAGTTTTTGCATGACCGAGAGGATCCTAACCCTCCAGAATATTTTTCGAAAAGAGTTTTCCAATTCATGTTGGCACTCAGATTGGCAAAATTGATGTCTCCTTGCGTCATATGGATTCCAAGCATTCATGAAATAAATGATTACTACTTCCTTGTTACATTATTGACGGAACTCCTTGGAGATTCATATCATCCGGGTGATGGTGAACAAGAAACCACCATCAAACAAAATATTATTGTTATTGCTTCAACTCATATTCCAAAAAAAATTGATCCATTTCTAATAACTCCTCCTCGTAATAAACGAAGATTCGATACATTTATCAACACTAAAAGATGGCCTGCCCCACACCGAGAAAAAGAATTTCCTGTGCTTTTACGTAACAAAGGGCTCTACTTGAAAAAAGAGTGGAACTGCTACGATGAATTTGGATTAAATACCAAAGGTTTTACTACACGAGATCTAGCAAACCTTGCTAATTATATATTGCTAATTAGCATTAATCAAAATATTTCAGCTATAGACAATGATATAATTGGAGTAGCTTTGTATAGATCAAGTTGGGGTCCTTGCAATTATAACCTGAAATTTAGTGCTATTTCTAAAGTACTTCCCTATAAGATAGGAAAAGCTATTATACAAAATAAACTTACGTATTTAAAAAATTTTCTAAGGCTTACTCTAGATTTCCAGGGTCGAAGGGCAAACTATTTGCATCAATGGTATTTAGAACCTTCAGTTGCTGGAACAGCTGCGAAGGAATTCACCATATTCTATCATATTTTGGGTTGCTTGGCCGGATCAGTAGCTCAAGATTGTTGGTTTCTATCGGAATCAAATAAAGAGAATTGGACTCCATTTGATCCTTTCATTGCAAATGATTTCATTCTAGCTTCGAGTCTTTTACAGGGTCTTTTGGAAGAGTTTCCATGGTTGGCAATATATCGGGGTAATTCTGATTACATCACAATTGCTCCTCAGTTCAAAAGAGATACGATGCAAAAAGGATTATCTTCTATGCTAGATGAAATCGTTTTATCTAAAGAATTAAGATACGCCTACGAAGGATACAGAGGAGAATTGGGAACTCCCGTAGTTTGTGATTCTAGGACCTGGCGTTTTAGTTTTTTTTGCGGCAATCGATTCGAGCATATCAAAGATATAACAATAGAAAATCCTTTATTGGATTATCTTCATCTGTTTGGAGGGTTTCAAGAAAGACCGACCCGTCTTTCTAGTTTGTATTGGAAGAAATTCCTGGCGTCTGGCACTTATCTCCTTTCTCTTTATGCTGGGAAGGACGATATTGTAGAAAGAAAGACAGCTGCTTTCTGGGAAGCAAAATTCTTATACAATAAGTTTCAAAGGTTGGGAATATATCAATTTGACACAGAAGAGTATGCAATGGAGTATAAACCTTTAAATACTCCAGTGATCTATCTATCTCGTCGATTTCTTTGGGATCCCGTGAGTATTCGCTTTGTAAATAAGCACCCTGCTTTTGAACGAAAAGAACTTTTTGTTTCTAAAGAACTCGTGAAGAGTATTTATCTTACTTATTCTTCAACAAGAGAGCTAAAAATCAGTATTAGAAAATCGTTAAAGTCTATTATAAGAAGGAAAAAGGTGAAAAAAATAGCCCTAGGAATGAAAATTCAGACTGATGATAATGATTTACCTCAAATTAAAAGAAGAGAAGATTTCGAAACTTTCAAACGCTATCAAGAAATTGGTATCCGATTGAGACGTGTATTACCATATTCCCAATCGGTAATAAGTGAACGTTGGTTCCGTGAAAAAACACGGGATGATAAATTCAAACAATTTTTGCTCAAGGGAGAAAGGGAAAATATAGATTTATTATCTAATGAATGTTTTATTTATAAAACTCTATTCGAAAGTTATGAATATTTATCAAATTTATTTTTCTCTAATAGAATATTATTTAAACAAATGATCAATACATTGTTTAAAACAAAATGGCTTTCTCCGAATGCCATTGATTGCTTATTAGCGGAAGGATTGAATAAAAATAAAAAAGACTAGATCTTTAATTTAAAGATAAATTGATATTACGATTATGTAAAAGTAAGCATAGTAATAAATATAAGCCAAGTCAGTTCTCTTGAACTTGATGAAATATTCTCTACTATGTTTACTTTTATTTATTTTATTTGGGTTATAGTAGTATAGTATACTTTCCTCCTAAACTTTTTATTCCGAAGAAATAATCTTTCATTTGCTTCTAGAGGGAATATAATATTCCTATTATTTGTTAAAATTCGATTGGAACTTCCGGATTTATTTCTATTTATAAATATTCCTTTTTTTTAGTATTTTAGACCTATAAAAAAATACTAGTATCTTTTGAAACATGGTGGAATAATTTCAATTTAGATTAATAATATTCCATCTATGTATGAATTGCTTGAACAACGATTATAAAACAATGAATAATAATCATTTTTTGAAACCCTCGTATCAAAAAAGAAATAGATTCAATCTATTGAAATAATATCAATTCGATTTGCTGATATGATCAATGGAATTGATCATTCAGTAGGTATTACAATATGTATGCCTTGAAGAGGACTCGAACCTCCACGCTGTTTAGCACGAGATTTTGAGTCTCGCGTGTCTACCATTTCACCATCAAGGCATCCAAAAAGTGAATTCTATTTTATGGATAAAATATTTTACAATACAATATTATAATCACATATCATTATATAGTGCAATAGAAATTGGATCAAAAGGATAGATCTATTCAAATATTCATATCGATCTGTGACTTATAGATATGATAGATTATATCTATACATTTTTATTATCACTATCGAAAGATAATTTACATTAATTGATCTAATAGACATATGATCAAACACTTTTTCTTTTTCAATTCAATAGAAGTCATAAATGTGCTACCCAAATCAGAATATGTTAAAAACAGAATTTCCTATGTAGTCCTATTGTATAATATAGAAATATAGTTTAATTCTATTTATTTAATTATAATAAAGGTGGATATAGGCATCTGTATTTTATTTGTAAATGATAGTAAAGGAGAAATATTTATGTATGAGGTTCAATATCTAGATTTAGTACTTACAGAGAAAAGTGTTAGTCTATTTGAAAAAAACCAATATATTTTAAATGTCGATTCGGGATCGAATAAAACAAAGATCAAAAATTGGATTGAACTTTTCTTCAATGTTAAAGTAATAGGAGTCAATAGTTATTGGCCTCCGCAAAAGAAAGAAAAAAGAGGGAATAAAAAAAAAATAATGAAACATAGAATGCATTATAAACGTATGATTATTACACTAAAACCAGGTGATTCTATTCCACTTTTTCCAACCTTATTTTATTGAAATAAATAATAACATGACCACCCGTTCGTACAGGACTTTTACTCCAGGCACACGTGATAAATCTCTATCAAGTTTTGATGGAAAAGTCCAGTCTCATCCACAAAAGAAATTGACTTCCGGACAGCATCGTTGTGGGAAAGGTCGTAATAACAGTGGAATTATTACCATACGACATAGAGGAGGAGGTCACAAGCGTTTATATCGTCAAATTGATTTTCGACGGAGTGAGAAAAACATATTGGGAAAAATTGTAACAATAGAAAGCGACCCTAATAGAAGTGCATATATCTGTCTTGTGCACTACAGAGATGGTGAAAAGACATATATTTTGCATCCGAGAGGGATTATGATTGGAGATACTATTCTTTCCGGTCCAAGAGCTCCCATATCAATGGGAAATGCCCTACCTTTGAGTGCGGTTTGAATTATTAATTATACGTAATCGGAAGTAACCGATTGGGTTTACAGCAAAACCTAAAAATCTATCACTGATCCAACTAGGAGACTTTGATGGGATCAACCCCAAAGGGAAACTGAGGATAAAGAGCAGCGGGTGATTGAGTTCAATAGTTTCTGGAATTATTGACTCCAGAGATATGATAATATGGAGAAGACTAAATTGTCTGAAGCAGAAACAAATAAGGTAAAGGAACCCTTGTTATGAAGAGAAAGACAAGTAACTCACATTTGATTTGATGGTCAAAGGCAGATTCAAAGCTGAACAGTGAAAATATTTTTTAGAGAATAAATAAAATTTCTATTTCAAATGCCTCCTACGTTATCCGGAAGATGCAAAAGCATTAACGTAATTTGATAAAGTCATTCATTCTGAATGCTACATGAAAAAAAGAACATAAGCCAGATGATGGAATAAAAAAAACCTAGGATGTACAGAATAAGGACATAAGGGATTTAAAGTATGCCCTTCATCCTAGATCTCTATATAAAATATAGAAATAGAATCTTCTATATTTACATTGAGTATATGAATATTCATTCACATCCATAAAGCTGTATGCCCTGAGAGAGGCTTGTACAGTTTGGGAAGGGATTTTTACAAATTAAAGGTCTACTTCAACCAATATACCTTTAGGCACGAATATACATAATGTCGAAGTACAAGTCGGAAAAGGCGGACAATTAGCTAGAGCAGCAGGTGCTGTGGCAGAATTGATTGCAAAAGAAGGTCGATTGACCACATTAAGATTACCATCTGGGGAGGTCCGTTTAATATCTGAGAACTGCTCAGCAACAATTGGACAAGTAGGCAACGTTAAATGGAAAAATAGAACTTTAAGTAAAGCTGGATCAAAACGTTGGCTGGGTAAACGTCCTAAAGTAAGAGGAGTAGTTATGAATGCTGTGGATCATCCTCATGGGGGTGGTGAAGGAAGAGCTCCAATTGGTAGAAAAAAACCGCTGACCCCTTGGGGCTATAGCGCACTTGGAAGAAAGAGTCGGAAGAGAAATAAATATAGTGATGTTTCAATCCTTCGTCGACGTAAGTAGGAATAGTTGTAAATCCATTTTGTCTTTTCTATCAATAAAAAGAAAGGTAATTGACCATGGCACGTTCACTAAGAAAAAATACTTATGTAGCTAATTATTTGTTGAATAAAATAAATAATCTAAATATGACTAAAGAGAAGAGGATAATAGTGACCTGGTCCCGAGCATCTGCCATTGTACCCGCAATGATTGGTCATACCATTGCTGTTCATAATGGAAAGGAACATTTACCCATTTTTATAAAAAATGGTATGATAAACCACAAATTAGGGGAATTTGTACCTACTTGCATTTTCCAGGGACATGCGAAAAAGGATAAAAAAACGAAAAAGGATAAAAAAAAATAAAAGCAATAAAAGAAAAACAAGAGAGAAACGCTAAAAAAAACGAGAAACGATAAAAATATCGTTGTAAATAGTACACATTAATTTATTGTGGAGGATGAAGATGATAATTAAAAATAGGAGTCCAAGGAGAGACATACGAGCTGAAGCTAAACAAGTTAAACATATACAGAAATGTTATCCTCCAAGGAGAGACATACGAGCTGTAGCTAAACATATACGTATGTCTGCTAATAAAGCACGTAGAGTACTTCATCAACTTCGTGGTCGTCCCTATATGGACGCACTTTCGATACTGAATTGGATGCCTTATAGAGCATGTTATCCCATATTAAAAGTACTTCGTTCTGCAGCCGCAAATGCTGATCACAATATGGGTATAGACAACGAAAAATTATTTGTCACTATAGCTGAAGTGAATGAAGGTACTCTTTTCAAAAGATTTCGACCTAGAGCTCGGGGACGCGGTTATCCAATACAGAAACCCACTTGCCATATAACTATTGCAGTGGAAGATGCAAATGACAGCAGATTCTAAGATCTAAATGACTCTAAGCCTAACTTCTATGGATAAAAAAGAAGAGAAACAAAATATCCAAATAGATGGAATCATAATCCATCTATGTCGCAAGTATACTACCTGCAAAAAGTACTAAAAAAAATATGTATGGGAAACAAAATAAATCCACTTGGTTTTAGACTTGGTTTTACTCAAAACCATTGCTCCCTTTGGTTTGAAGAAAGGGATTATTCCGAAGATCTACGAGAAGATGAGAAAATATATAATTGCATTGAAAATTATGTACAACATATCAAAGGTTCCATAAATTCTAGTTATGGAGGAATTACACGTATAGAGATTATGAAACAGACCGAATTGATTTCGGTAAACATATATATTGCATTTGTCAACTTGTTTATTGAAAAACAGGGCCAAGAAAAAAAGAAAGAAAAAGGTGAAAAAAAAAAGAAAGAAAAAGAGGAAAAAAAACAAATTAAGCAATTAAGAGAGGAAGTACAAAATATGCTTGTACAAAATATGCTTGATTCTGTAAACAGAAAACTTCTCATTTCTATAGAAAAAGTGGAGAAACCTTATAGAGAACCCAAAATTCTTGCGGAATATATTGCTCTACAACTAAAGGAGAGAGTTGAAATAAGAAAAATAATGAAAAAAGCTATTGAACTGGCTGAAAAGGCGGATGTAGAAGGTATTAAAATAAAAATTAAAGGACGTCTTAACGGAATTGAGAGAGCCCGTAAAGAATCGGCTATGCAAGGTAGAGTGCCCCTACAGACCCTTCGAGCTAAAATTGATTATTGTTATTATGCGGTTCAAACCGTCTATGGAGTATTGGGGATCAAAATTTGGATCTTTGTTGAAGATGAGCAATACCTTTCTATAATCTGACCAATTATAAATCTTAAATTCTATAAGATCAAATAAAAATAATTAACCATCTTGGAGCAGTGCTATGCTTAGTGTGCGACTCGTTGAGACCAAACTTTTGCTTCTTTTCTAAAATGATAGAGAACTCGGAATAAAAACAAATTGGTATCTGGTATAATTGTTTCATATTAATTACTAAGATCCAATAAGCTAGTTAGTAAATATAGATAGTTCTATCGAATGAACGAAAGACTTTCTTTCACGAAGAGACAAACCTATATCTCTCGTAAGGCAAAAAAGAGTCTTTGGTAATGCAAGAAAAGAAAAAGGGGAGAAAGGAGAAAAAAAAAAAAAAAAAATGAAATCTTCTTCCTTACAGTATTGTATGGGTCATAAATCACCCCCAAAGAGCAGTGTGATAAAGCATAAGAATTATCCTGATTATTTATAATTCAGTCTATGAAGAAAAAAAAAAAAAAAAGAAAAATAAAGAGCTTCCGGATCAATGGAAACTAAGAAAATTGATTCTTGTAAGAAATATAAATAAGAGCTCCATTGCAGAGGGTAAACCTAAGCAGCCATTTGAAAGCTATGGGAACGATGGAACCTGTGATTGCATAAGATCATATAGAATCTGAATCATTCATTGGATAGGATGGCGAAATAAACCAATAAAGAATTTATTTCATTGGAGTCCATAAGTCGACCCCATGAGGCAAATACTGAAAGAGTTAATATTCGCCTGTAAGATACTTATTGGGCAGTATCGATATATAATAAAAGAGCTATTTGTACCGTCATAATATATGTATATATTATGTATATGATATATGTAATGGGTAAATACAGGTTTATTCCTATATAACACATGATCTCAATATTTATTATCCAAATTTGCCATAGATTCTTCACAAGGAGCCGGATGAGAAGAAACTTTCATATCCGGTTCTGAAATAGAGATGGGATTCAAATAATATTATACAACCATCGACTAGAACCCAAAAAAAACAAAATTTCGTCACCAACATAGGGGAAGAATCAAGGGAGTATCTTCTCGGGGCAATCGCATTTGTTTTGGTAGATTTGCTCTTCAGGCATTGGAACCTGTTTGGATCACATCTGGGCAGATAGAAGCAGGACGACGAGCAATTACTCGTTATGCCCGTCGGGGCGTAAAAATATGGATACGTATATTTCCCGACAAACCTATTAGAACGAGACCTGCAGAAATACGTATGGGTTCGGGGAAAGCCAAGGGACCTCCAGAATATTGGGTATCTGTCGTCAAACCAGGTCGAATACTTTATGAAATAAGCGGAGTATCAGAGACTATAGCTAGAGCAGCTTTTCAAATCGTTGCATACAAAATGCCTATACATACTAAATTTATTACTAGTTCGCGTAGATAATGCCGAACCAAAGAGATATTTCTGGCGGAAAAAGATTATTTCATTATAAAAAATCCTTTTTTTCTGCCGAGGTAACAAATCTTTTGGAGGAAAAATGATTCAGTCTCAAACTTACTTGAATGTAGCAGACAACAGTGGAGCCCGAAAATTAATGTGTATTCGAGTGCTAGGAGCAGGTAATCGTAACACCGCTAATATCGGCGATGTTATCATTGCTATAATTAAAGAAGCAGCACCTAATATGCCTCTGGAAGAATCAGAAGTAGTTAGAGCCGTAGTGATACGTACGTGTAAAGAACTTAAACGTAGCGATGGAATGATAATACGATCTGATGACAATGCAGCAGTTGTCATTGATCAGAAAGGAAATCCCAGAGGAACTCGAGTTTTTGGTTCAGTTACTGAGGAATTAAGAGAATTGAATTTCACCAAAATAATCTCATTGGCTCCTGAAGTATTATAAATACTGATAAATTATGTAGAAGTAATGTCAGGCATATTCCTGAAAAAAGATAAACATGCCTTTATATTGAGATTGTAAATTTCTAAGAATTAGTTCGTCATGGGTAATGATACTATTGCTAATCTAATGACTTATATAAGAAATGCTGACATGGTAAAAAAAAAAACAGTTCGAGTAGCAGCTACTATTATTACCGAGAACATCACAAGAATTCTTCTACGAGAAGGTTTTATAGAGGATGTTAGGGAACATCGAGAAGGTAAAAAATCTTTTTTTGTTTTAACTTCAAGATCTAGGGGAAGGACGCAAAAGAGATATATAACCGCTTCAAAGCGTATTAGCAAACCTGGTCTGAGAATCTATTCTAATTATCGAGAGATCCCTAAAATTTTAGGTGGAATGGGGATTGTAATCCTTTCTACTTCGCAAGGAATTATGACTGATCGAGAAGCTCGACAAAAAAAAATAGGAGGGGAATTATTATGTATTTTATGGTAACTCCAAAATAAAAAGTAAACACCTGAATATACATTCAGGAAGAGCCTTGTATTTTTGCCTCCAATATTTAAATACTGTCAAAATAATATTGACAAAAGGGACTATTTATGATATTCTAAATCATAACGGAAATAGTATTTATTTTTTTTATCTTCATTTTTCAATTCAATGAATAAATTAAGAAATTTACGAGACTATTTAGGATATAATTATATCCTAAATAAATAGCATTTATTTTATATTTTTGTACATTAAAAATTATATTAATTTGTAAAACAATAAAAAGACTATGACTATAAAAAGAAACGTTGTTATGCTGGATGGTGTAGTTATGACCACATATCCTGATGGACTGTTCTTAGTCCTGCTAGATAACGACATGGAAGTGTTAGCGGTTATATCGGGTAAAATGAGATATCGACACATACGAATAATAAGGGGAGATAGAGTGAAAGTTGAATTAACTATTTACGATTTAAGTAGGGGGCGTATAATCTATAGATATAGACGAGAAGGTGAATCTATCTCCGATCTATATGGGTAAATCTGTCTCCGATCTATATTAAATGTATCTCGATTGGTTTAAATAACCAATCGAGATACAAAAAATAAAATACGATATGATTTTAGCATTAAAGAAAAGTAACAAATATGAAAATCCGTGCTTCTGTTCGCAAAATTTGCGAAAAGTGCCGCCTAATTCGTAGGCGGAAACGCCTTCTTGTAATTTGTTCTAATCCGAGGCATAAACAAAAACAGGGATAATTCCTATTTATATCAAAATAGGAATGTATAAAATAAATTTCGACATCCAATTTATATTATTTACTTATATTGATTGATATATTGTAATATAAGAAATATATATATATATATATATATTTCTTATATTATATTGTTATTTTTTTTTTTTTTACTAATTAAATAGAAAAATATATCAAAAATTACAAGAAGATTTGTGTCAAAAACTACAAAAAAATTTGTGCCAAAAAGTAGAAGAAAATATGTACCACGTGGAGCTATAAGAAGATTTTTGCCACGTAGAACTAAACATCGAATACTGAAAGGAGTTATTTACGTTCGAGCAAGTTTTCGCAATACCATTGTTACTGTTACAGATACATGGGGGAAAGCGGTTTCTTGGTCTTCTGCCGGTGCTTGTGGATTCAAAGGCACAAAAAGACGTTCACCATTTGCTGCTCAGACTGCAGCAGCAAATGTTGTTCATACCTTAGTAAATCAAGGTCTTCTGAAAGAAGCAGAAGTTATGATAAGTGGTCCTGGTCCGGGGAGAGATACAGCATTACGAGCCATTGCTAAAAGTGGTATACATTTAAGTTATGTACGTGATGTAACTCCTATGCCACATAACGGATGTAGACCTCCCAAAAGGAGACGTGTGTAAGAATTGAATAAATTAGAAATTAAAGAGAAAGAAATTATTAAATTATCTATTCAAATCATATTATGAATCAGAATGAAATATCAGTGACACCAGAATTTAAGTGTGTCGAATCCAGAACAGACAGTAAGCGTTTTAATTATGGTCGTTTCACTCTATCTCCGCTTCGCAAAGATCAAGCTAATACAATAGGCAGCGCAATAAGAAGAGTTTTACTCGGAGAAGTAGAAGGAACATGTATCACACGTGCTCAATTTAAAAATATATCAAACGAATATTCCGTGATAATAGGTATTGAAGAATCGATACATGAAATTTTGATGAATCTGAAAGAAATTGTACTTCGAAGTGATGCATACGGAATTCGAGAAGGGTCTATCCATGTCGTCGGACCAAAAAAAGTAACCGCTCAAGATATTATGTTACCACCTTCTGTGAGAATAATTGATACTACACAACATATAGCTAACATAAATAAATCCATTACCTTAGATATATCATTACAAATTGAAAAAGGCCGCGGATATATTATCCAAAATCCAAATAATTATAATAATAAGGATGGAATTTTTCCTATAGATGCTGCCTTCATCCCTGTACAAAATGTAAATTATAGTATTCATTCCTATTGTAGCGAAAATGAGATACAAGAAATTCTATTTCTTGAAATATGGACGAATGGAGGATTAGCTCCTAAAGAAGCACTTTATGAAGCTTCTCGGAATTTGATTTACTTTTTCCTTCCCTTTCTGCATGCAAAGGAAGAGAACATCGATGGAACAAACAGTTTAAGCGACAATATGACTCCTTCTTTACCTAATTCGCATATATCGACTGATACGAAGAGAATAGTTTTCGATCAAATGTATATCGACCAATTAAACTTCTCTACTAGGATATATAATTGCCTCAAAAAGGCCAATATAAATACATTATCGGACCTCTCAAATTACAGTCGAGAAGATTTAATGAAAATAAAACATCTTGGGGAACAATCTGTCAAAGAAATATTGGAATTTATGCGAAATATTGGAATTGATTCACCGGGGAATCGGGTTTAGGTTTATAAATAGTTCCATTTCATCTCTCCATTGATTCCCTTTTTCTAAGTTCTTCTGGAAAGTAATTGGAATAAATCTTTGACTATTCTATAACAATATTAGAAAATATCTGATAAAATATATCTAGGGAGAGACCATTTGTCTTGAATCAACTACTCCCTAGATATATGAACAAAAGATTTCCCTCCTATATTCAGACATTCTAAATTAGATCAAATTGGAAAAGACCTAGAGTTAAAGATTCATCTATAGGTAACGTTGCCCCAATACCTAACCAAAGAGCTACTGCGGTACCGATTAAGAATACTGTTGTAGCTACTGGACGACGAAATGGATTTTGGAATTGATTAACATTCTCCAAGAAAGGGACTGTCAATAGTCCTGCAGGTACTGAAGCCATTAAAAGGACACCTAATAGTTTATTAGGTACTGTACGAAGTATTTGAAATACGGGGAAAAAATACCATTCCGGTAATATTTCCAAAGGAGTTGCAAATGGATTTGCCGGTTCACCAATCATTGATGGTTCTAGAACTGCTAAACCTACGGTACATGCAATAGTACCAAAAATAACTACTGGAAAAATATATAAGAGATCATTGGGCCAAGCGGGTTCACCATAATAATTATGCCCCATGCCTTTAGCTAATTTAGCCCTTAATACAGGATCATTCAAGTCAGGTTTCTTTGTTATTGGGATAAGTAGATTCTTATGAATGAATCTATCCCCCGAAAGAACCGGACATGCCAATTTTGATCATCCGGCTCGAGCAATAATTGAAATCAAAATGATGAAGGGCGTATTGTTAGAATAAGAATTAAGAAGATCTATACCATTCTTCATAATTTGATTATTTCGTATTAAATGCTCAGTACCCAAGTAAGCTCACAAATTCGATCATGATCAATATGCCTTTTGGGTCATCTTATTCCTTGTAATCTGTGTGTATCTCGACCTCCACAATTCTTTTTTTATTTCTTTTTTTTTTTTTTTATACAAGGTATTGACTTGTTACTGATCTGGCCTTTTTCCTTCTTTAGACCCCTTTTTTACTCCGATAGTTTACCCTATTGAAATGCAAGGGAAATGCATGCATTTTCATACTATGAAAATGAAAGAATAAGTAAGTAATAAATTTTACTTATGAATGTTATTACTATTACCTGGATCTCACGGAGCCTAATTCGGATTCGATCATAGAAATAACTCTCTTGGAACACAACAAAGTGCTCCCCTTTTACCCAGGTTCTAAACTTCCTATTTTTGGGAAGAAAATTGGGACAGAGACACAATTAATCTTTATATGACAGATCCAAAAATTGATCTGCACGGCCTGACCAATAGTTCAAGTCACACACTCCCATAATCCATTTTCTCCATCTGAAATGAGTATCTACTTCAATTCTTTGTATTAAATAAAGAATACTTAATAATTGAAAGGAGAAATCCGAGAAACATGCTTTCTTATTTCCATATTTCCAATAAGAAATATTCGCGGCAATGATATTGATATATCGTAAAATAATATGTTTTGAATACTTATTCAAAATTGATATTTCCTCTCTATAAAGGACCTGAAATACCTTGCTTGCGGATCATTAGAAAATGCATTAACATAAATACAGCAGTAAGAAGGGGTAATATGAAAGTGTGTAAACTATAAAAACGAGTCAAGGTAGATTGACCCACACTAACACTTCCGCGTAATAACTCTACCAAAGGAGCTCCTATTAACGGAATGGCCTCAGGCACACCGGTCACAATTTTGACTGCCCAATAACCAATTTGATCCCAGGGCAAAGAATACCCAGTTACACCGAAAGATACGGTTAATACAGCTAGAATTACACCCGTAACCCAAGTTAATTCGCGAGGTTTTTTGAATCCACCTGTTAGATAAACACGGAATACATGCAAGATCATCATTAAAACCATCATACTTGCCGACCATCGATGGACCGATCGGATTAGCCAACCGAAGTTCACTTCAGTCATTATGTATTGAATAGAGGCAAAAGCTTCTAGAACAGTGGGACGATAGTAAAAAGTCATAGCAAAACCGGTAGCTACTTGTACCAAAAAACAAGTCAGTGTGATCCCCCCTAAACAATAAAATATATTAACATGAGGAGGAACATATTTACTAGTGATATCATCCGCAATCGCCTGAATCTCGAGACGCTCCTCGAACCAATCGTATACTTTATTGAGATAGGTAAACTCAAATTCCCCCTCTAAAAACCGTATATGAAAATTTCCTTTCATACGGCTTAAACAAGAACACCCAAATACCTTTTTGAACAAAGTACATGGTTTCTTGATATTTAATTTCTTTGTATGAAGGAAGAGGATTCAGAATAATCCATGATTTCCTACAATAAGAAGGAAGAGAAACTTCATTCATAGTCCTCAAATTTCAAGTTGGCTCATTCTTATGCAAAATAAATCGCTATAGGCCTTTTGAACGATCTTTTATCCTATTCGTGATAGAACAACTAGTATGGACGATCAATAGGAATTATCTTGTCGAGATCTCGATAGATGAATCAATCTAAACCTCAGATTTCCATTTCACCCCGATGATTTTTTTTATACTCAAAAGGTTTTATGGGTTATAACCTTTCCATTTCATTGTTACTCACTTAATGAAATATACTAACTAATAAAAATGAAATTATCTCATTCTTTAATCAGCATCAGTAGAAAAAGGAAGAGATCCCTCAATTTATGATCATACTTCTTTCAAATTATTGAGAAGCTTGGTCACGAGGTCTCAAAAACAGGCATAAAAAACCATAGTTCAGATTTTCTTTAATATATTCCTCGTGCTCCGGATATTAACTATTAGAGCAATATCCAACGAGGTAAGAGGATCGTCTTTATTTTATGAAGACAACAGACCGGTTTTCTGTACTAGAATAGAGATCAATTTTAACAAGTCGCACACCCATAATTCCAAAAATCCTTAGATAAAAAAAGTAATTACACGATCAAACTACCAGAACGTAATAACCTAAAAATGAAAGCTATTCAAAATCTTTCCTTCCTTAGTTCTTTTTCTTTTGGATGAACTCGGGATCCGGGCGGATTTTCTATTTTTTCTAGACCCAACTAACTGGAATTCCGTCTAATAAAATGGAAGAATTATAAATTTCCAAGATAATAGATAAGAATACTGCAAATAGAGCCATTGCAACACCCATAAAAGGAGTAGTTCCCCATCCGGGAGCAACTTTACCAGATTCTGTATTAAGTGGTTTTAAATAATTTCCTACACTAGTTCGTATTGGTCCGGTTCTTGAAGTATCATCAATGGTCTGTGTAGCCATAAAAACAATAGTATTGGTTGAGATCTAATTAACTTTGTATACTATTATGTATATATACATACATAGGATTACCTACCAATGGAAACTGCAACCTTAGTCGCTATCTCCATATCTTGTTTGCTTGTTAGCTTTACTGGTTATGCCCTATACACCGCCTTTGGGCAACCTTCTGAACAACTTCGAGATCCTTTTGAAGAGCACGAGGACTAGTTGAAAAAAAAAAATGACCTTCCCGATCGGGAAGGTCATTTTTTTATTAGAGAAGATTTGAAAAATAGAAAATTATTTTCCCCCTCTATCCGGAACTTTGGGGGGTTCTCGGAAGAAAATAGCGAAAAAAATGATCCCTAAGGTCGACACCAAAAGGAATGTATAAACCAATGCTTCCATAGATTCGATCGTAGTTTACAATTATAGAGATAACTTTCGTACTAATTACAACATTTTCCATAAAAAAGGTGGAATGAAAAGATTTTGATTACTGAGATGAAATCTCTCAATATTTATTAACGAGCGGAGCAATACCATCTTATACCACTTGTCTTTTAGTAGTTGGATCTCCCAGTTTTTGGAATGCCCCAAATTCTACTTGAGCATCCAAATCCGGATCAATACCAGCGAAAACATCTCTGAATAGAGTTCTAGCACCATGCCAAATGTGTCCAAAAAAGAAAAGAAGAGCAAATGTAGCATGCCCAAAAGTAAACCAACCCCTTGGACTACTCCGAAAAACACCGTCCGATTTCAAAGTAGCACGATCTAACTCAAAAATTTCACCTAATTGTGCACGTCTAGCATATTTTTTGACTATAGCAGGATCACCAAAACTAACCCCATCAAGTTCACCACCATAGAACTCAACAGTTACACCTACTTGTTCAACACTATATTTTGATTCTGCTCTTCTAAAAGGAACATCGGCTTTCACAATTCCTTCTTCATCTACTAGAACGACTGGAAATGTTTCGAAAAAGGTAGGCATACGACGTACAAAAAGCTCATGTCCCTTTTTATCTTTGAAAATAGGGTGTCCTAACCAACCAACAGCAATTCCATCTCCATTGTCCATCGCACCCGCCCTGAATAACCCCCCTTTAGCTGGATTATTCCCAATGTAATCATAAAAAGCAAGTTTTTCAGGAATTTTTGACCAAGCTTCTGATAGACTTAGATTTTCAGCCAGACCGGCACGAACCCGTCGATCTATTTCTTGTTGAAAGTATCCCTGATCCCACTGGTAACGAGTAGGACCAAATAATTCGATCGGAGTGGTTGCGGAACCATACCACATTGTTCCGGCCACAATGAAAGCTGCAAAAAATACAGCAGCAATACTGCTGGATAGAACAGTTTCAATATTCCCCATACGTAATCCTTTGTATAAACGTTGGGGAGGACGAACACTGAGATGGAATAGACCTGCTAATATACCCAATATACCTGCTGCAATATGATGAGAAGCTATTCCTCCCGGAACAAAAGGATCAAAACCTTCAGCTCCCCATGCCGGATTTACAGGTTGTATTTTTCCAGTTAGTCCATAAGGGTCAGACACCCATATTCCAGGGCCATACAAACCCGTTACATGAAACGCTCCGAATCCGAAACAAGCTGCTCCTGAGAGGAATAAATGAATTCCAAAAATCTTAGGCAAATCTAAAGAAGGTTTTCCTGTACGGGAATCACAGAATACATCTAGATCCCAATATACCCAATGCCAGATAGCTGCTAAAAAGCATAAGCCAGAAAACACAATATGTGCCCCAGCCACACCTTCATAACTCCAAATACCTGGATTAGATACAGTTTCTCCGGTTATACTCCATCCACCCCATGAATCCTTTATTCCTAAACGAGTCATAAAAGGTATAACGAACATACCTTGTCTCCACATTGGATCAAGAACAGGATCGGACGGGTCGAAAACTGCTAATTCGTAAAGAGCCATTGAACCGGCCCAACCAGAAACTAGAGCTGTATGCATTATATGTACAGCAATTAACCGGCCAGGATCATTCAACACAACGGTATGGACACGATACCAAGGCAAACCCATGAAAATACCCCTTTATCAGAAAAAGTAGACACTATGTAACTTTCTCGCATTAGAGAAGATTATGTTATGGAGTTAGACCTTTGTCTCAAAGGTAAACATTTATTCATTAATAGAAATAGAAAAACATCTATTAATAGAACAGTTTCAAAAAATAGAATTGAGAAGCGGAGATATTTTATCATTTATATGTACCAATATACAATGTGGAAATTGGTCCCATTTATATCAAACAAAATAAAAATAATAAATTACTTTACAAAACACCTTAATGAATTAGGTATTTTATGAAGAAAGGCACGTCCGCTTATTTGGTCCTATTACTCATTTTATCTTATAATCTATCTTTGTAATAGAGAGAAATATTATTGAATATACTTTTGATATAATAATGACCAACTTACCCTCTGTTTTCGTGCCTTTGGTGGGCTTGTTTTTTCCGGCAATTACAATCGTTTTTCTATATTTCTATATTCAAAATGACGAAATTTTATGAATCTGATCAAATTAGATTCATAAATAGGTTCCAATCTTTCAATCGTAGAACAAATATATCTATATGATTTATCTATATGATTTTTTTCTAATATAAGATAAAACCTTGTTCTAAATATGAACATAAATAGATCTAAATAGATATTCTCTATTTATTTAGATCTATTCATATATGATAAATAAATGGAGATACATTACATGATGTATACATCATAAATAGAATCGAATGTGATATGTATATATGTATGATACATATCATATAGGCCCGTGTGTGAAGGAATAAGTCTTTCTTACTTCTATTTAAGAATATGTGTATATATACACTTGAATATAGAGATTCATATTTTTATTTGACTGATGCAATGAAGTATTATTTTGACAATCAATAAGTTAAGGGCAAAATTGAAAAAAGCACAGACAAAAAAGAACATGGAAAAAGAATAAGAATAAAAAAAAAAATCGTTCTAAATATTTTTTTTTTTTTATCAAAATGCTTATATGTATATGGCTAGTTTATAAATATAGCCAATTTATGAGAATGACTTTGGGATGGGGAGTCAAGATTTGTTCAATCCCTCAATTTAAATAGGACGTAATTTGTTATGAATCGTCGATCCAAATGGCTCTGGATAGAACCCATAACAGGGTCTCGAAAAATGAGCAATTTTTTTTTCGCTTGTCTCCTTTTTTTTGGTTCACTAGGATTTTTCGTGGTCGGAATTTCAAGTTACCTTGGTAGGAACCTTATACCCTTTTTGTCATCTCAGCAAATACTTTTTGTTCCACAAGGAATTGTAATGTGTTTTTATGGGATTTCAGGTCTGTTCATTAGCTCTTATTTGTGGTGCACTATTTTGTGCAATGTAGGTAGTGGCTACAATAAGTTTGATGAAAAAGAAGGAGTTGTATGCCTTTTTCGTTGGGGATTTCCCGGAAGAAATCGTCGTATTTTTCTCCAATTTCTTATGAAAGATATTCAGGCAATCAAAATGGAAGTTCAAGAAGGTCTTTTTCCTCGTCGTGTTCTTTATATGGAAATAAAGGGCCAACAAGACATCCCTTTAACTCGTACTGAAGAAAATTTAACTCTGCGTGAAATGGAACAGAAAGCTGCCGAATTAGCTCGTTTTTTACGCGTATCCATTGAAGGATTTTGAAATGGGGGAAAGTCTTCTATTTTAATATACAAATAGATAGATCTGTATTAGTAGATACGAGAAAAAGTTTTGACATAACATTTGTTTGGAGGGTAAGATCATATAGTCAGTTTATTTCCACCATATTACTTATGGAAGCAAACCGGTATTCTTGTTGGCAAACACTCCATATCATTCTTTATCTATTAGATAGAAACAAAAGGTCCAATAAACACGGATATCACATATCAAAAGAATACAATGAAGTGAATTACTATATATATATAGTTTTTTACACCTTTTTATATATATGCACGTGAAATTCCAAATTTCATCTCCTATATGTACCAAAGAGTACAGAATTGGTATTATTAGAATTAAACTTCAATTTATTTGCCACTTAAATTGAAGTGATTCTTCGGGTCAAGAGTTAAATAAGAAAACAATAAATAGAAAATTAGTCCAAATCAAAGCGATTTTAAAGGGTTGATCCTTCCTTTTTTACTCTACTTCTCATTCGGAACAAACCATCCCTCATCCGAAAGATATTTTCTATCGAGGTCGAAGAATTACGCAAAAGATCATTCTATGGGTCCCATACCTCGTTCTATAATTCGTACTTTGTTCAGATTTTGGACAGAGCTAACGAGCCAATCGAGTTCGTTAGCGATTCACGAATTGAAAGTGGCCAAATATAAAGCATTAGCTTCTCTACAATATCTTACATGTTTAATAGTACTGCCTTGGGGAATTTCAATTTCATTACAGAACGGTTTGGAATCTTGGGTTACAAATTGGTGGAATACTGGTCAATCAAAAAAAATTTTTGATTATTTACAAGAAGAAAACGCTCTAGGAAAATTTGAGAAAATAGAAGAGCTATTCCTGTTAGAAATAATGGTGGAAGATTCTTCGGAAACGCATTCACAAGATCTTCGTGTAGAGATGCAGAAAAAAATGATCCAATTGGTCAAAATATATAATCAAGATTGTATCCAAATAATCTCACATTTATTAGCAAATTTAATAGGTTTTGTTGTTCTAAGTGTTTATCTCATTCTGGGTAGGAAGAAACTTGGCATTCTAAATTCTTGGATCCAAGAAGTCTTCTACAGCCTAAGCGATACAATGAAAGCTTTTTCTATTCTTTTAGCAACCGATCTATGTATTGGGTTTCATTCGCCCCATGGTTGGGAACTTATTATCGATTCGATCTTCGAAAATTATGGATTTGCCCATAACGAACGAATAATATCTGGTCTCGTTTCAACTTTTCCAGTCATCTTAGACACAATTTTTAAATATTGGATCTTCCGTCGTTTGAATCGTATATCTCCTTCACTTGTAGTAATTTATCACTCGATGAATGAATAACAAATGGGTTTATCCCTCATTTAACCCCCCCCCCCCTTTTTTTACTTTTTAGGGCGATACTTCTTATTTTTTATCTTTAGGTTTAATATAGTAGCAGAATTGCAGACAGGTCACTATGATAGTTACCTACTACCATTTATTTAAAATAAAAGATTTGGAACCAAAAATTGAACCATGCAAAATAGAAAAACTTATGATAACTGGGTAAAAAAGTGGATAACTCAATCAATTTCCGTCTTAATCATGATAGATATAATGACTCGGACATCTATTGCGAATGCATATCCCATTTTCGCACAGCAAGGTTATGAAAATCCTCGAGAAGCAACTGGGCGTATTGTATGTGCCAATTGTCATTTGGCTAAAAAACCTGTGGAGATCGAAGTTCCACAGTCCGTGCTTCCTGATACCGTATTTGAAGCAGTTGTTAAAATACCCTATGATAAGCAAATAAAACAAGTTCTTGCTAATGGTAAGAAAGGAACTTTAAATGTAGGAGCTGTTCTTATTTTACCCGAAGGTTTTGAATTAGCTCCTCCGGATCGTATTTATCCTGAGATTAAGGAAAAGATAGGTGATCTTTATTTTCAGAACTACCGTCCGAATCAAAAAAATATTATAGTAATAGGTCCTGTTCCTGGTCAAAAATATAGTGAAATTGTCTTTCCCATCCTTTCACCAAATCCCGCTACTAATAAAGCAGCTCACTTCCTGAAATATCCCATATATGTGGGTGGTAATAGAGGAAGAGGACAAATTTATCCCGATGGGAGCAAAAGCAACAATACAGTCTACAACGCTTCAGCAACGGGTAAAGTAAGTAAAATTGCACGTAAAGAAAAGGGTGGATATCAAATAACTATTGATAATTCATCAGACGGTCGACAAGTGGTTGACTTTGTACCTCCGGGACCGGAACTTCTTGTTTCAGAAGGCGAATTCATCAAGGCGGATCAGTCGTTAACGAATAACCCTAATGTAGGTGGATTTGGTCAGGAAAATGCAGAAATAGTACTTCAAGATCCTTTACGTGTTCAAGGTCTTTTATTATTCTTAGCATCTGTCATTTTAGCACAGATATTTCTGGTTCTTAAGAAGAAACAATTTGAGAAAGTTCAATTGGTCGAAATGAATTTTTAGGTGCATAAAAGATTTGAATCTCCATCTTATTGATGATTAATGCAATTATAGATAGATATAAAAATAAAAAAACTTCTTCGGAGCCCTTCATTTGCCCCTTCCCTCTGTTCGAATATATTGTGAAGGATGAGGAAATAGAAATAATATGTGCATCATTAATAATGAGTTATTCCGGAACAGACTTGCTAAACATAGTCATGCGCGACATTACATATTATATACATCTCATCTTTTCTCACCTTGATCTATCGTATTCAAAACAAATGATCAAAACATAAATAGAAGGAAGGAAAGAATTCAGTAATCTTGGTTTACTATTTTTGCTTTTTTTCTCATTTATCCTACAAGTAAAAAGTAAAAAAAAGATATATATATATATATATCTTTTTTACTTTTTACCATTATTTTGCCAATCGCAAGAAGAGCGCATTCGTTTTCTAATTCCATTCCTACATTTTGGACTGAAATGAGAAAAGGAGCAGCAAAGGCATATATTGCTGCCCATTGAGTAAATGGGCCTTTTAACAAAACAAATCTTTGAATGAAATGGTTCGTTCCTTTTATAATCCTAATAGTTATTATATTATAAAACTATAAATTCTATTTTTTACACTTGCAAAATTTATTGCAAATGAACAAATATTGCAGAAATATTCTGCAGATCCGTAAAAACCGTTAATTGATTTTTGGAAAAAAATACATTCTAATTGGATCGATCCAATTCTCTTTATAATGAAAATGAAATCTTTCTAATAAAAAAGATAATTATTTGTAGAATTTGTATGAATTATCCTCCTATCATTAATCTACAATTGGATTTATTGACAATAAATAATAAGTAAAGATAAGACCTTACCTTCCTTTGTGTTCAAAGAAGGGTAAGATCTTACCTTTATTTTTGAGTTTTCACTTTCGTATGTACAGTATCTCTTATAGATACGTAATACATTTCATGACTATAAAGATGATCCTAATCCGGAATAAGAACCGTAGAAAAAAATACCTATTAAACCAATAACGAGAATACCAGTTAAAGTACCTATCAACCAAAGAGGGATCCTTCCGGTGGTATCGGCCATTTCTATTACTTCCTTTCACATTTTTTTTAAGTAGTCATGCTCAAGACATAAACAATAATACATAGAAATATTAGATCTCACCAAATTGGGTGAGAAAGAATATTCTTACTGTTCCTAATTGAAAAAGTAATTAGAGAATAGAACAGCAAGTACAAAAATAAGTAACAACCCCCAATAGAGGCTGGTACGATTTAATTCCACATTTTGTTCATTCGGGTTTGATTGTGTCATAAATAGCTCCGTTATTTAGTTTATATAAAGTTTATCGCTGTATGAACTGCATTGCTGATATTGATCCCAAGAAAAAAACCGTAGGTACAGCTAGCCCGTGAACGGCCAACCATCTAACTGTAAAAATGGGATAGGTTCTATCTATAGTCATTAATACCTCCTAAAAAGATCTAGATCTAGTAAATTCATCGAGTTGCTCTAATGAATCGAAACGGCCAGTTACTAATGGAACCTCTTGTCGGCTTTCTGTGAAATACTCATTTGGCCGAGGGCTCCCGAATACATCATAAGCTAAACCCGTACTGACAAATAACCAACCTGCAATGAATAGAGAAGGTATAGTAATGCTATGGATAACCCAGTATCGAATACTAGTAATAATGTCAGCAAAAGCGCGTTCTCCCGTATTCCCAGACATGCTAAGCTCCATACATATATTATTGTAAAATCAAGGGTAAATTGATCCCATGAAAGAAAGAGATCAGGAAATGGAAAACTACTGATATCTTCTACAATCCTTGTTTGATTGTCAATATGATACCAAAGGTATATTTGAAGTATACTGAACCAGTATAGCTAGCCTTCTTCTAACATAGCAATATAATTTTGCTAAATATTGAAAGGGATTAGGATAAAACGATTCTGCTACTGCCAGTTCCTCCAGCTCTGTTTGATAAACTGAATCCATTTTTTTTGCTTTCTTTTCACTGAACAGAAATGAGAGAATCTCGCATATTTCAATTTCATAATAGCTTGAGAAACCCTGTCTCTAATTGGATATACGGATCATAGAGAAATTCATTTCATTTGAGCAGTAATCATTGTAATGGCTCTCGCTTCTACAAGTGACTTTCTAACATGAATACATTCATGTCGTTTTAATAAGAAGATAAAGGAGTATCATTCATTATAAATAAAACTCATCCAGATATACTGTTTCTTTCTCTATTTTGTTTTAACATTATTTATATGGTGTATTTACAATAGTATTGCGGATAAAGTTATCCATGAACTTAATGACTTAAATAATATAGCACTTTGAGTGTGAACGACCGGAGTGCTATTCCTCTTATGAATAAAAAGGAATCGATGAATAGTGAAATATTATCTTGATCAAATGTAAATATGTTACTATTTCTATTTTCTTTTCCAAGAAAGACAGGATATCAGGGTTTACCTAAATTACTCGCCAATTACTGGTCTTAAAAAGGCGTATGGAAAAAGTGAATCCACTTAAGTTTATTTTTACTATGCTTGGCTGTAGCAAAAGTGTCTTTCGTTCTAAAGACCGATAGAGATAATGTAAGGTGATCTAATCAGAATCATTATCAAATTCACTTAGTAATAGACTATTACGTATGATAATTAATAAATTGGGGGATTTTTTGCTTTTTCGATAAAATGAAGAAAATATCTTTCTATCGTCTATTTCCTCTATGTTTGTTCATAACATTAATATTGTTAGATATTAAATTCTAAATTGGTATCTATTTATTATATACTCTTTTTTTTTTGCTGATCCTAGATCAAAATTTAGGTAATTGCCTGATAAAAATACGTATCAATCATTTTTTTTTCATTGAGTCCTTCCATGCTTACTATAATTAGTTATTTTGGTCTTTTATTAGCTTTGCTTATTTTCACCTCAGTCCTATTCATCGGTCTAAGCAATATACGACTTATTTGAAATAAAATAAAACCTCTTAATTCACTTCAGTATTAACTTTTCTCAATAGGAATTGAGATTCCGAGTAAATTCGAGGTACTATGTAGATTAGCTATTAATCCTTACCTATTCTTAAAAAAAAAAAAAAAAAAAATATGATTGAAGTTTTGTTATCCGGAATTGTGTTAGGTCTAATTCCTATCACTTTGGCTGGATTATTTGTAACTGCATATTTACAGTACCGACGTGGTGATCAATTGGATATTTGATTTAGGACCATATTATGAATGGGTCTCCTACTGATTCTGGGGAATAAGATCCCATTGGCCGTTTCAGTTTAAGTGACAAAAAGATTGGATAAAAAAAGAAGGATCACGCTCTGTAGGATTTGAACCTACGACATCAGGTTTTGGAGACCTGCGTTCTACCAAACTGAACTAAGAGCGCTTTTTTTTGAAAGAAAGGAAAGAAGGGGAAAAACTTTTTCCCTCTTAAAACATTTTTGCCTGTGGTATGACCCAATCACTTATTATTGATGTTTCAGTGAATAAATATCACTCGAATTCCTTTTTTCTTTTATAGGAGGAAAAGTACTAGGTAGGGATGACAGGATTTGAACCTGCGACATTTTGTACCCAAAACAAACGCGCTACCAAGCTGCGCTACATCCCTTTTAATCGTGAGTATTTTTATTCGATATTAAATAAAATTTATTTTATTTTCCACATTTATCTGCTTTGATTCCCATTTGGTTTCGTAAATAGACTGTAGATATCATCTATAAGATGTCTATTTATTGACAGTACTTGATTAATATAACATTTTCTGTTCCAGAAAAATAACCCGAATCCTTGTACAAATATCTGTTTGCAGTGTTTTAATAGACTCATAAACTACGGGTGTAGTTGACCATATAATATATGCATCACGATTGAGAAGGAGAACTTACGAACAATGCAAGATATAAAAACATATCTTTCCACAGCGCCTGTGTTAACTACTTTATGGTTGGGATCTTTAGCCGGTTTATTGATTGAGATAAATCGTTTTTTCCCAGATGCCCTGACTTTTCCCTTTTTTTCATTTTAATTTTCCTCTCCTGCGAACCCGAAAGAAAAAAATGATGTTAGATTCATTCACTCCTTTTCTTCTTGGATAAAGAAAAAAAAGATTAGATTCAATCTCTTTAGAAAGGGGGAGGGGGTGAAGTTAGAATAAACAAAAAAATAGAAATCTAGATCCAAAAGTTACTCCCACAAATAGTAAACTACTGAAAACTCCTAATTAAAGATTTTATTACGAGAATGAATTAAGTAATAAAATCTTTAATCATTCTTTGACAACTTCTATCCCTTTCTCTTTCTTCTCTTTTTTCCAAATTGAAAAGAAAAGAAGTAGATACAATATCCAGAATAAGTTATATGGCCAAGGGTGGAAATGTAAGAGTAACAATTACTTTAGAATGTACTAGTTGTACCCAAGATAGTGTTGATCAAAAATCGCCGGGTGTTTCGAGATATACAACTCGAAAAAATCGTCGCAATACTCCTCTTCGATTGGAATTGAAGAAATTTTGTCCTTATTGTTACAAGCATACCATTCACGGAGAAATAAAGAAATAGATTGAATCTACCATTCCTACCCAGGAATAGAAATATATCAAAGATATTTCTCTATCTTTGTATTTTAACAAAATATGTCACTGTCAATATTTCTTTTCGAAATATTTTGAAAAATAGTATTGGAAAGGTTCATGAAACAAACTATGAATAAATTGAAGCCATCTTTTCGGAATACATCTAAATCATCTTTTCATAAAAAATCTAAGCCATCTTTTCGGAATAGATCTAGGCCATCTTTTCGGAATAGATCTAAGCCATCTTTTCGGAATAGATCTAAGCGGAATAGATCTAAGCGATTTTCTCCAAATAAGCAGTCTTTTCGAAAACGTTTATCGTCAATTCGGCCTGGAGAGCAAATCGATTATAAAAATATTAGCTTAATTAGTCGATTTATTAGCGAGCAAGGAAAAATACTATCTCGCCGAATGAATCGATTAACGTTGAAACAACAACGCTTAATAGCTAGGGCTATTAAACAAGCTCGTATTCTATCTTTGATCCCTTTTCTTTCTTTAAAATGAAAAGTAAAGAAATAAACTTGCTCCTGGATTGAATCGAAGCTGCTATATCTGACAAAGATAGCACAGATTTCTTGTTCTATAAATGAAAATAATTATGAAAAAATAGAGAATTTCATTATCCAAATGGATTTGTTCATCTCGAATTCATTTTTGTATTGTCTCTAGTTTCCCGGAGAATTTCTCCGGGAGATTGGATTTGACTATTTCATAATACAACAATATTTTCTAAGATCATAGAGAAGCAATTATTATTTAATACAGCTATTTGCGCAAGTGTTTTACGATTTGTAAGCAACTGCCTTTTACATAAAAATTGTATGAATTTATTATAGGAGACTCCATTAGCACGGGATGCTGCATTAATCCGAGTAATCCACAAACGACGAAAATCTCTCTTTCGCTTAATTCTATCTCGGTGAGCGGAAACTAAGGCTCTCATCTTCTGTTGGTTAGCAGTTCGAAAAAGTTTTGAATGGGCCCCCCGGGAGCCTGATACAAATGCAAGAATCTTTTTTCGACGTTTTTGAGCTATATATCCACGTTTGACTCTGGTCATTGAAGTTGATTCTTCATAAATGACTAATCTATTTTTTGATCAATCATTTTTTTGTTTGGTTTATTAAGAATCAAACTGATTTTTCTAATGTATAAAATATAGATTCCAATGGCTTTTGCTACAGTAACCTTCCCAACCATAATTCCCTTCAGTTAGGTATCTTCCAAATAGGCAAGGGATTGGACCTTGCATTTAAGTAAGAAAAAAAATATATCTATATATTTATTATGGATTTCCTCGTTCCTATAGTTCGATATCTAACGGTAAGGTCCTCTCTATACGCCGGAGCCCTAAAATATGAGATGAGTATTTGGTAACTTGTATAGTTTACCATCTTCAGCTCTACTCTCCCCACCCCCGAATTATAAAGTAAGAAATACTCTCATGATAAGATTTATAGATACAGTAACGACATGTAATTGTGAGAGTTGGCAAGGTAGCTGACCTTTTATCCGTTCTCGCAGCAATATAAGCATAATCTTTATGCTTTTTAAATTTGCATTATTTCCTCGCTCAATGGATTGATGACCATTCGCTACCAATGAGGAAGTGCTTTTCATCCCACATCAAGGTGATTGGATTTGCACCAATGGAAACCATAAATTTCATCCCCGGTAAGAGTAGATGATAGATCTGTACTTTTTCACAGAAGGAAAGTTCTTCTTGTTAGAGCAATTTCCTGGTCCGTTTCAGCTTCTGATCCAAACGAGTCGCACATACACCCTAGCACATACTCCTTTACGCTGAGGACATCCTCGAAGAGCAGGAGATTTTGTTCTATTTTCTATTGGCTGTCTCGCATTTCTAATAAGTTGTTGAATAGTCGGCACTTTGAATTCTATCCGAAATTGAATGGTTCGGATTGATCCTAACCAACGATATAAAGTATATATAAAGTGTATATATTAATTATAAATAATGAATAAGTTAAGAAGAATCAATTTCTTAAATAATTCTTTAAAGATAGACAATGGCATACATAAATGTGGAGATAAATGCCATGCCATAAATGATCTCAATTCTCGTTCCTATAGTTGCGCTATCTAATTAGCGTGCCTAAAGTGCGATATCTAATTAACTTATAATGAATAAGTGAAGAAGAATAAATTTGTAATACTTTATATAATTAGATAGGAATCTTATTTATTTATTGGTAAAAATAATATGCATGAGATGGAAGTTAGGAGTTCTCTAATCAATAAAAAAAATAACAAATTGTGTGGATTCAAAGAAAGAAATAAATGATCTGTGTATAATGCTAATTGACAGAAAGAAATTATTATAAATATAATAAAGGTATGGTAAGTATAAAGAAATTTTGATTGCGAGAAACCTATTCTATATTATTTATATATATTATTATTTATATATATTGTAACTAATTAATATGCTTTTTAATATTACGAGCAATAATGAAACAAAACTTGCCAAATACAATGATGACATTATATAATGATACATAGAGATATTGTGTTGCGTTGTTTACAAAACATGTTACGAGCAATAATGAAACAAAACTTGCCAAATACAATGATGACATTCTATAATGATACATAGAGATATTGTGTTGCGTTGTTTACAAAACATGTTACGAGCAATAATGAAACAAAACTTGTCAAAACTTGCCAAATACAATGATGACATTCTATAATGATACATAGAGATATTGTGTTGCGTTGTTTACAAAACATGTTACGAGCAATAATGAAACAAAACTTGTCAAAACTTGACAAAACTTGACAAAACTTGCCAAATACAATGATGACATTCTATAATGATAAATAGAGATATTGTGTTGCGTTGTTTAAATGTTACGAGCAATAATGAAACAAAGCTTGTCAAATAATGATAATATTACCTATAATGTAACATAGAAATATTATGTTTGCATCTACAAACAGCCGATCACTGAATTGATCCTCATTTCTGAATAGTGTGTCAGATAGGGCTTGGTACCTCCTATCTGACATAATATTCGGAGATGTTATATCAGTAGTAGTAGGAATCAGTAGTAGGCTCAAATCCTACTGAGGATGGATCGTAACCCAAATTGACAAAGACTGGAATCGAGACCCCGCTGACAAACCCTACTGGGATCGAGCCCCACTGATATAATGTTCCTTTCTTCTTCAACTCACAAAAGTCCTCACACGCACATAATATTTTAGAATAGTATGTCAGATAGGTCTTGGTACCTCCTATCTGACATACTATTCGGAGTATGTCTATATCAGTAGGCTTTGATCGTCCTACTGATATACGTATTCTTTTCTTCAGAATACTTTTTTTTTAATAGGGAAAAACAAAAAGAACAAATTGAAAGAATAAGATGCTTAAAATTGACTAATAATATTTTTTTTAATGCAACAAAAATTATTTTAAATACCACTATCACAGGAGGGATATGATCACCACTTTTGCATTGTCTTGGCTACAAAGATGTAGCCCAATAATATTGTTTGGTTTCTATTATGGTTTTTTGGAAAAACAAAAAGAACAAATTGAAAGAATAAGATGCTTAAAATTGACTAATAATATTTTTTTTAATGCAACAAAAATTATTTTAAATACCACTACCACAGGAGGGATATGATCACCACTTTTGCATTGTCTTGGCTACAAAGATGTAGCCCAATAATATTGTTTGGTTTCTATTATGGTTTTTTAGCAACATTGCCAATTGGTCCAGCTCAGATGTATTACGTCAGGTCCATTTTGATACAAGATAAGATAATAGACAGGAATAATAGAATAATTCCTACGCGAAAATTGATTCTTAGCGGTTCTTTTGTAGGACAACTTATAGTCTTCTCATCCATTTATCTTTGCCCTATTTATACATCGATATACAAACCTCATGTGATGACTCTAATGTTTGTACCAGTCTTTTTCTTTCTTTTGATTAGGTTATTCTCCTTCAATCTATTGTTGCCTGGGGTTAACAATCCAGGAATAGAGTTTTTTCTTGGAGTAACTCTACAATTGCTTAATCCTGCCCTTTTCAGCAGATCTGTGTATACAAGATTAGTAAACATGATGCTGTTTAGATATAGCGGAAACCTTTTATTTCTGCTAAGCACCGCAGCCGGATGGTTGAGCGGACAAATTCTATTTGTCAAAGTTACAAAAATATTCTGTTCACGTGTGGAACGCGATTCACCTTTCAATTTGGCAAAAAAAAGGAGGTTTTTCGCTTTCACTTTCCAAGTTATTTTCTTTGGTTACTTTATGGTCACATGTTATGGCAGAAACCCAGCATTTTTCATTACTAAATGGAATGACCAAAGATCCTTTCTTCAGGGTCCTCTAGAAGAGAAACCAGACGAAACGGAAGAATTCAGCCTTAAGAAAAAGACAAGTAGAAAGAAAATTAATAAATTTTCTTTTAAGAAGACAGCTTCTAAGAAAGCTTCTAAAGCCATTTCTATTTCTTCTATTTTGAATAAAATCAAAAGAGGGATGTCTCTAAAGGACACAAAAACAGATTCAGTTTTATCAAATTTTATGATAAAACCATGGCCATCAATATTTTTTGATTATCATCGATTTAATCAACCCCTACGATATGTTGGTATAGGGAAATTCATTCTTCGTGGCCCTGTGAAGAGCCAAGTCGCTGAATATTTCTTCGATCTTTGTCTAAGTGATGGACGTCAAAGAATATCCTTCACAGCCCCACCCAGTATGTCTTTCTTTGCCAAAATGGTAAACTTGGGCGATGAAAGTCCTGGTCTAAATCAGGATGACTTTGATGAATGGATAGTTACAAAACTAGAGAGAAGATATTATTTAGGCGAAGAGCTTGAAGACCGAGTTAGAGCTTTAAGCAATGGGTCTCCTCTTGTAGATGTTATAGAAAAAAGGGTTCGATTTTCGAGAACCAAAAGTGGAGAGTATCTTCCAGAAGTACATGACCCTTTACTGAGCGGGCCATTCCGTGGGTCGATGAATCAATTTAAATCACCGTGGATGTTACCTCCAGATTACTCTACCGAGGAATTGCAAAAGCATCAACAATCGCAATCGAAGAACGATGATTCTACCAACCAACTTGATCGAATTTCATTCATTCGACCAGAAAATAGGGAGAAAGTTGTTCGACCACGAAATGATAAATTGAATATTATTTTGAAATGGTGGCTCGATAAAATCCGTATATTCTTACTGGAAGAACAAGAAGCAAGAACATTTTTGGATGAAGCTACATTGAAAAATTTATTCACAATATTTGACAAAATCTATCCGAAAGATTCGTTGGAATATGTTTTGAAAATATTGGCCCCAGCGGATCTAAATAGAAAAATAGAGCTGGAAATCGCTTCTTGTGATAAAAAAATATTCACTAATTATTTGTTGAATATTTTCCTTCAAACCACGGGTATGAAATGGGAATTGCTTCTTAATGTTCTTCCTACGGATCAGGCTTTGCTTTGTGAGCGATTTTTTTTAATGAGTTCGAAAAAACTCCCAAATTCTCTAGTATCTATGAATGTTAAAAAGATTCCTGAAGAGATTTCAGATGAGGATCTTCCTTCTGAAGAAGAAGGTACTGAACAGAAAAATAAAAATATTTTTGATGAAGATATTGCTTATTATAAAGATTTTTTTGTTCTTTATCAACAATTCATGGAATTCAAGGAGAACCCCATTGTTAATGATTATGAACCTCGAATTCGAGATTTTAATAGATTTATTGTGCCTAAATCGCCACCCGCGATATTATCGGGTAATCATGATGTTACGGCTGTCAAAGATCTTCTCGAAACTCGTCCAAAAAGAGCTCGACATTTAATCATTATAAAGCCCGTTGAAAAAATCAAGGAAATAGAAGATAAAGAGGAGCGAAAAGAAAAAGGATTTTTCAAAGGATTCCTCAAATTCTTCAAAGACGAGGACGAAAGAACTGAAGAACAACAACGAGCTCAAGAGCAAGAAGTAGATCAAGAAAAAGAAGAATCAAAGGAAGGGGAAGACGAAGAAAACGACCTGGTAACAAAAGACATACATGTCTTTAGTTTTCCATATGAAGGAGATTTTCGTAGACTTCTAGTCAAAGGAGCCGTTCGTTTTCAAAGACGTAAAGTTTCAGTGGTGAACAATTGGACATTGAGACCACAGTCGATTCTTTTCCAGAGACTAAAGGAGATGACTCAAAAACCACGTCGCAAACCCGACCCTAAAGCAGCTAAAGAGAAGATTACGATTTCAAGACTCCTAAGATCTTTTGAAAAATTTGTCGATAGAAGACAAAAAAGAAAAGAAGATCAGCGCCGTCAATTACAACAGGGCTTCGATTGGGAAGTATTTCACTATCTAAGAGCTGGTGTCTTGTACACTCATGCATATCTTAGAAAACGAGTCTATTTCCCTTTATTGATAATAGCTAAAAATGTTGGTCGTAGTTTATTATTTCAGGTTCCCGAATGGGAACAAGATTGGTACCACTTGAGTAAGGAATTTTATCTCAAATGCAACTACGATGGGTATGAGTTGACAGACGCAGATGTCCCTAAAGATTGGGTAAAAGATTATGTAAAGGAAGGTATTCAAATCAAGATTGTATATCCCTTTCGCTTGAGACCTTGGTATGAATCTAAACCCCAATCTACTGACACTGACAACAAAACCACTAGTTTCTTATCTATGTATGGAACGGAAAATGAATTACCTTTCGGAAATCCAGCAAAAGTGCCTTCTTTTTGGAAACCTATTGGCGAATGTATTTGGCATTATACGTCCCATCGGGCAAAAGCTATTATCGAATGGATAAACCCTATTATCGAATGGATGAAAGAATCGATGAAACCTATCCGCCAATGGATAGAACTGATAGAACTGCTTTGCTCAGAAAAGATGAAAGTAAAGATGAACAAATCCGAACTTCGATCAGATACTGGGAGTACAGAAAATATTCAAACGAATGACAAGCTTCCTGTAATGATTCGGACTAGGCCTACGCCTAATATTAAATTTTCTATAGAGGTTGTGCAAGATCCATTAGAACCATTTTCAATGCAGATCGAACCAGATATTGATCTGGAAGATCCAGATGATTGGACAACCACAATGAATGATCGAATTAAGCAGATGAATGAAGAGTATCTGTTTAATCTAGATATTTATAAAAAGTTGCAAGCTGATTTGAAAAATAAAATGGATCAACCTTCTCCTGACATAAAATCCAGATTGAAAAAAGAGTGGGCTCGAATCAAAATTTGGGGTTCTATTTTCCAAAAGAAAACCACTCGATTCATTAGGAAGAAATTGCCCTATTTTATGAAAGTTCTTCATTTTAGGGTGAAACTCACACTTATTGATCTCAATATAAGCATCTTGAATCTCATCGAGTCAAATAAAAGCACTATTTTGAATCTCATCGAGTCAATTTTGCAATTTTACATGCAATTGAGTCAAAATATTGAAGCAACTAGAAAAATATCTATTTCAAATAGAAATAGAATTATCAATCCAATTATCAAAAAGAACAACCGTTCCGAAAAAATTTCCCAAGCATATTGTATTTCACAAAATATGGCTTCAAATAATAAATATGAAGGGGTCCTTTGCGAAGGATTTATTAAAATCCAGAGCATCGTCTCCTTTAATCAAAAAAGATGTAAAGGAATTTTTATATTTACAAGGAATATTGGATTGTAAAGAGCCTCAAGACTTGAGGGTTAAAGATTGGAAACAATGGTTAAAATGGTGTGCTGGCTACAGAATAGCACCACATAAAAAGAAAAATGTAATCGGTAACCGATTGGGATGGAGTGAATTTGCATCTTTTTTGGGGGAGAAACATTTTGCGTCTTTTCTGAGACGGCTCAAAAATAGGATCAAATGTCACAGATATAATCTTTTAGCATATAGTTATCTGGATCATATGAAAGAGGATAATCACGGACCCGCGGTACAATATATACCGGAACCAGACCATAAAATTATTACAAAATTTCAAAGAAGGAAGAAGGGTTCCGATTACTCCAAAAACAAAAATCAGAAGGATTACGATTCCTCGACAACTAAGGAAAATTTGTATTACAAATTCCAATTCTGGTTGTTCCCAGATGTTAGAAGAAGAGTAAAGAATGCAAAAAGACTTGATGACCTATTTCCTCCGGAAATAATAAAAAAACAAATTGAATATATGTGGCAATTTCAAGAGATTGAAGTAGCAGAAGACTTTGATGTTGATGATTTTGTGATCAAAAGTCTCAAGAAAAAAGCAGAAGAAAGGAAAATAAAACTTGCAGAAGAACGCCTTCTTAAAGAAGAAAGGGAAATGAAGAGGAAGGAAAGACAGAGACGAAAGGAGGAAAGAATTCAAAAACTTGAATTGGCAACGACTCCAAAAGAGGTGAAAAAACTTAAAAAGATATTCAAGAGAGAGGATCAACAGAGACGAAAAGAGAAACAACTGAAAATTAAGAAAAAAAGAAAAGAACAGATACAAGCAAAGAAAGCTGAACGAATTGAAAAACGCGCTGCTCAACGAGCTGAAAGAGCTAAAAGAGAAAAAGAGCGCGGAATTAAAAAACATAAAACTAGAACAAATGATTTTCTAGTTCGAGACTTTAAGGATCTTTATCATAGCAAAATCAATATGGAAAAAATAAATACCGAAAAGGAGTTATTACGAATAGAAATAAAAAACAAGATTTTGAAACTAGATGCTGAAAAGAATTCAGCAGCTGATAAAAGCGCATGGGATGAAGTTAAATTTCAATTGGATTCTGCATTCAACAATAAAGAAAACCAAACCGAAATACAGGAAGAAATAACACAAGAAGAGAATAGCCAAATAGAAAAAGAAAAAAAACAGAGAAAAGAAAAGAGAAAAGAACAGAAGCATGAAATAGAAAATAGAAAAGAACAAGAAGAACGAGAAATGAGACGAAAAATAAAAAAAGAGAAATTGGAATATCGAGAAATGGCGAAAAATATTCGCAAATGGGCAATCAAATACAAGCTGCAAAAATTGCCACTAGGTCCTTGGCTTTCCAAGGGCAGAAATGCGTCTCGTTTCTTAGACAAAAAGAAATTGGGAAACAAGGCCGCTGTATCCCAACTAACTAAACCGTATTTGCAAAACGGGGAACTTGACTTGGAATTAGTTGAAATTATTTTGTATCTGAAAAGTTGCTTCAATAAGCACGATTTTTTTAGAATTTTTGGGAATGAAAGACGACGGTCTATGCCACTTCTATCGGCGTACTTTAATGACCGATTCTTGATCTATAAAATTGCAAGTCTTCTCTTAAAATTAAAGAAGAAAGGGATTGATGTAAATCTTTTTGATAGATCTGAACGACAAAAAGCTATTCAGGATGTAAATGAAAAAATTTCAAGTTCTCTCCTTTTCGAAGATATTTTTCTTCCAAGACGTCGTAGAGAATTTCGAATTTTGAATCTTTTGAATCTAGAAAACAATTTAGATAAAAATAGAGGATTGTCGAATAGTAAAGAAATAGAAAATGACGAAGGTTTCATGGAAAAAGACGAAAATCTGATCATAGATACAAGGCAAAAGATAAGACGTTTTCTTTGGCCTCGTTATCGATTAGAAGATCTTATTTGCATGAATAGATATTGGTGGAATACTAATAATGGTAGTCGATCTGTTATGTTGAGGGTACGCATGTATCCCAAAATAGATCATTGGGACCATATTCAAAATATTTTTTTTCCTATAAAACATAGTTTTGCTTCAATAAGAGAGATTCTTCAAGATCTGGGAAAAAGGTTCTGTTTATTATTGGGTACAAAAGGTACAAAACATTCGTTGCTTTTTGAACGAAATGAAACTATGAATGAGGCAAAGGATACAAAAATGGACTCCATAACTTCGTCTCAAATGGACTCTTTTTGTAGCATGAATGAGGCAAAGGATACAAAAATAGACTCCATAACTTCGTCTCAAATGGACTCTTTTTGTAGCATTTCTTTTTCTTCTGGTCGATCTCCATCCCCATGGGATGAAGTTATTAAAAAAGTTCTCAATTTTATAAGGAAACTTATAAAGAAACTTAAAAAGAAGTTTCCGTTTCGTTCACGTAAACGTTTGACTTTTTGGCAAAAAACGGGAAAATATGTATCTAAAAAGTGGCAAAAATATATAAAGCCTGCATTTTCTTATGTATGTTATCCTTTTTATTATGTATATTCTTTTTCGCGTAATACATTTTATTATGTATACAACAAATTCTGTAGTATTTTGCGTTATATCGGGCACTCGAGCTTAAAAAGCTGTCCACAGCCCATAATTGAGATGTTACCAAAACGAATAAGTGAATACTTGTTAATATCGAGAGAATACCTCAAAAAGCTAGAAGAATTTGCCAAATTGCAGAAACATCTGATTCAATCGAAGAAACATCTGATTCAATGGAAGAAACATCAGATTCAATCGAAGAAACATCTGATTCAATCGAGCAAACATCTGATTCAATTTTGTAAATCTCTTATTATCTCTTCTAAAATTATTTTGAAAGATCTGATTCAATGGTTATTATCTCTTCTAAAATTATTTTGAAAGATCTGATTCAATGGTGTAAACCTCTTATTATTTCTAAAATTGTTTATAATACTATAAACAAGTATTTACAGGAGTATTTAGATTCATAAAGTCTATAATACTCATATGTATACATTTTTTTATAACATTAGTTTATTTTATGATGGTATTTATGAAGATACTTGCGTTGCTTTTCATAATTTGTTCTTATTAGCAATGCTGTTTCTACGGGAATATAGAAATAATACATCTCCCGTAGAAACCTTCGGAACGAATAAGAATATATTAATGTTCAATGACAGAACGTCTTAGATCTACACGATTTTGTTTACCATTCGTTTCGGAGCAGCAGGATTTGAACCCACGACCTCCACCACCCCAAGATGGCACGCTACCAAACTGCGCCATACTCCGTTATAACGACCAACATCACATTTCTAAATTCAATGTCCGAATTTACATTCGGGCATTGAATTTAGAAAATACTCTTTTCTAAATATTCGCATTGACAATCTCGGGAAAATAGTCTAATATAGTAACAAAACAAGTAACAAAACAATACCAAGCCGCCATGGTGAAATTGGTAGACACGCTGCTCTTAGGAAGCAGTGCTAGAGCATCTCGGTTCGAATCCGAGTGGCGGCATTCTCGGTAATAAGATACTATGGATTCAATCCCTTCCATATAAAATCCCTATAGATTACTTATGGATTACCTATATAAGTAAATTACTATCATTGTTCGATCTATGTCAATATGATTGATGACATATCAATCGATTTTATCTTTCTCTTACGAATCCTATTTAAAATCAAATTAATAAATGGGTTTATTATGATATTCATAACTCTAGAACATATATCAGCTCATGTCTCTTTTTCTCTTACTTTTGTTGTCACTCTCATTTATTGGGGAACCTTAATTTATCAAAGTGAAGAACTAAGTAATTCGGGAGGAAAGGGCATGATAGTGACATGTATTTGTATAACGGGAGTATTAGTTACTCGTTCGCTCTATTCGGGGCATTTACCGTTAAGTAATTTGTATGAGTCATTCATGTTCCTTTCATGGACTTCCTCCATGATTCATATAGTTATAGAAGTACGGGGCCAGGATGCTTGGTGGTTAGGTGCAATCACCGCGCCAAGTGCTATGTTAACTCATGGTTTTGCTACTTTAGGTCTTCCGGATAAAATGCAGCATTCTGCAATGTTAGTACCCGCTTTACAATCTCATTGGTTAATGATGCATGTAAGTATGATATTGCTCAGTTATGCAACTCTTTTATGTGGATCCCTATCATCAATAGCTTTTTTGGTCATTACGTCCCAAATAAATCGAAAGATTATTCTTAGTGTGAACAAGACCTTTTTACGTTCCTTTCTTTTCAATAAAAATGGGTATTCACACGACCAAGAAAAAAAGGAATTGAAACATACTTTTTGCTTTCCATTTACAAATTATCGTAAATGGAAATTAACTCACCAATTAGATAATTGGAGTTATCGTGCCATTGGTCTAGGATTTTCTCTTTTAACTATAGGTATACTTTCTGGGGCAGTATGGGCCAACGAAGCATGGGGATCTTATTGGAGCTGGGATCCAAAAGAGACTTGGGCATTAATTACTTGGATTATATTTGCAATTTATCTACATACTAGAATCAACAGGGGTTGGAAAGGGGAGAAACCGGCAATTGTGGCTTCTCTAGGATTTTTTTTAGTTTGGATTTGCTATTTGGGAGTTGATCTATTAGGAATAGGGTTACACAGCTATGGATGGTTGATTTAGTAGATAAAAATTGAAAAAAAAAAAAGATGAATTTTCGTAGGATAGATTCAATACAGTGATTCTATGCTATTAAATAAACAGGGAGTTCGTCCAAGTTATTTCAAAGGGTGTCGTAGAAAATCACTACTTGAAATAACTCGAACTAGAGAGCAATTTTATCTATTTAATTCTATTAATGATTAATAGAAAGATTGAGATAAAATAGCTTCTACCTTAGCATTATATAAAAATAGAACTAGATCGGGGTAAAGACCAATACCTATGATTGGTAGAAAAAGACAGATCAAAATAAAAATTTCGCGTGGTCCCGAATCCTTAAAATAAGGATTCGGGGCATTCAAAACCTTATATCCATAGAACATTTGACGTAACATAGATAACAAATAAATGGGAGTTAATATCATTCCAATTGCCGCTATTGCAGTAATAATGATCCGAAAGGTCAAAGAATATTTGTGACTAGTAATTATTCCCAAAAATATCATAAATTCTGCTACAAAACCACTCATTCCTGGCAATGCAAGAGAAGCCATTGAAAAACTACTGAACATAGTAAAGATTTTAGGTATTGGTATAGCGATTCCTCCCATTTCATCAAGGAAAAGAGTACGTATCCTATCATAACTTGTTCCTACCAAGAAAAAAAGTGCAGCACCAATCAATCCATGAGAAATCATTTGCAAAATGGCTCCATTGAGACCTGTATATGTCATGGAACCAATTCCTATAATTACAAAACCCATATGAGATATTGATGAATAGGCTATCCTTCTTTTCAAATTGCGTTGACCCATAGAAGTTAGAGCTGCATAGATAATTTGCACTGCTCCTATTATTATCAACCACGGCGAAAACAAAGAATGAGCATGAGGTAGCAATTCCATATTGATCCGAATCAACCCATATCCTCCCATTTTCAATAGAACTCCGGCCAAAAGCATACATGTACTATAATGTGCTTCCCCATGAGTATCTGGTAACCAGGTATGTAAAGGGAAGATTGGCAATTTTATTGCATAAGCGATCAAAAACCCTAAATAGAATATTATTTCAAGTGTGATGGGATAATCTTTTTTAGCTAATAGTTCGAAATCGAATGTTGGTCCATGAGATCCATAGAGACCCATACTTAAAGCTCCCATTAAGATAAAAATGGAACCACCCGCAGTATACAAAAGAAATTTCGTGGCCGAATATAGACGTCTTTTTCCCCCCCACATGGATAAAAGTAGGTAAACAGGAATTAGTTCCAACTCCCACATGAGAAAGAAAAGTAGAATATCTCGAGAAGCAAATAATCCCAATTGGCCACTGTACATTGCCAACATCAAGAAATGCAATAATCGCGGATTTCGAGTAACTGGCCAAGCAGCTAAAGTAGCTAAAGTAGTTACAAACCCCGTTAATAAAATAAGTCCAATGGAAAATCCATCAATTCCCAGTTTCCAATGAAAATGGATAAGATTTATCCAGTTATAATCCTCTTCCAATTGGATTAATGAATTATCAAAATTATAATGATAACGGAATATATAGGTCATTAAAAGGAGATCTAATAAGCAAATACCTAGAGTATACCATCGAATCATTTTATTTCCTTTATGGGGAAATAATGGGATTAATAACCCCGCAGATATGGGCAAAATAACAATTATTGTTAACCAAGGTAAATTACTCATAATGAAGAGAAAAGAGACTTTCGATATCAAAACCCATGCTTTCGATTTTGGGTCGAGTATGGGTTTTGATCAGTGAAAGAGGAAAACGAGAATGAAAAATATGTATGGGATGGATCTAACTATTTTTATTGTTTTTATGGATCAGTAAGCTAGACCCATACTGCGAGTTGTTTCATGCCATAAATAAACACGTACACTTAAGAAATCCGTTGGACAAGCCGATTCACACCTCTTACAACCTACACAGTCTTCTGTTCTTGGAGCAGAAGCAATTTGCTTAGCTTTACATCCTTCCCAAGGTATCATTTCTAATACATCTGTGGGACACGCTCGTACACACTGGGTACAACCAATACATGTATCATAAATTTTGACTGAATGTGCCATTGGATCTAAGAACTCCATTAGTTATTATATAAAAAGTTTTTAATTGAATAAGATTTTTCAATATATGGTCAATGACGATATATGATGAATATCAAGCAAATCAATAATTGTATTATAAGTGATATAATGGATAGATTCGGATTCTATCTGTTTGTTTTATAAAAGAGACAAATTTGTCTAACTTTCACCTCTCCAGATTTTACCGAATCTGGTCTAATCGTGTTAGACAGATCATTTGGATAATGAGTTAAATATGAATTATGCTCTTGATTGATCGTAAATAAATCTCTATAAAATAAAGATAAAAGAGAGATCTAGATCTATTTTTGACAGGCCTAGTATCTATTTGAATAGGAATAGGTATAAAAATTCCTCATATGGAGATCTTAATAGACTCCATTACCATTTTGACAAATTAAATTGATCAATACGAGTTGATTTTCTGTTACGATATATTGCCAGAACAATAGCTAATCCAATAGCTGCTTCAGCAGCAGCAATAGCTATAACAAAGATTGAGAAGATATCTCCCTTTACTTGCCTACTATCAAAATAATCTGAGAATGTAACTAGATTTAAATTAACCGCATTCAGTATTAGCTCAAGACACATAAGTGCTTTAACCATGTTTCGACTTGTTACTAGTCCATAAATACCGATAGAGAATAAATAAGCACCTAAAATAAGTGCATGTTCGAGCATAATAGAGGAACTCCTCATACCTTAACCTCTTCAGATACAAACAAAAGTTATAATAAGTTTCTAATTTTCCATTATCGAAAGAAGAAAATGATTCCTTCACGATCTATGAAGATAAAACAGCATATTTATGCTACTAATAAGCACAAGAGCTTTCATTTGCAACTTTTCAAACTGTTTCTTCTCGCCGAGCTATAGTAATAGCTCCTATAAGAGCAACTAGAAGAATTATAGAAATAAGTTCGAATGGGAGGAAAAAATCAGTGGATAAATGAGCCCCAATACGTTGAATATTGTTTGTTAAATCTCGTTCTAACATTTTATCTGATTTTTGAGTCAGAGATATTCCGAACCATGATATGTTCAAGATAATAGTAATTAAGGAATAAAAAAGACTCGTACAAACTATTGAAGTGATGCTATCTCCGACGGTCCAGGGAGGGGCATAATTGGGATATTTCGGATTATTCATCAACATCACGGCAAATAGAATCAAAATATTAACAGCTCCTATGTAGATCAGGATTTGTGCAACAGCTACAAAATCTGCGTTCAATAGAATATAAAAAAGGGATATACAAATAAGAACTAGCCCCAATGAAAGAGCGGAATAAATTATATTAGTAAGTAATACTACTCCTATACCTCCTAATATGAGACTTAGCGTTAGAAGAGCCAAAAGAATATCATCAGGTCGATTCATTATGTGCACAATAAGTTTGAATATTATTTCATCCCATTCACTAAATAAAAAGTGACCCCTATTTACCTATATGCTATAATTTGATATGGGCACTGATTCATTAATCTATAGATCAATAATGGATTCTGATCAATCATACATGTGACATTATTAATGGAATGTCAATAGGAATTATTAATTAACCGATAAAAAAAAGTATCTTATTTATCAGATACTCTTTGATCGGAACTCAATCTGAATAAAGAAGTTATTGAATCAGAAAATTTGTCCGTAGTTTCTTCAGACATAAAAAGTTAATATGTTGAGCTCGGAATTGTTTGAATTGTTAAATCTTCAACAACCGATATTGGTAAACGTCCTAAAGCAATATGATCATAATTTAATTCATGACGATCATAGGTCGAAAGTTCATATTCTTCAGTCATCGCCAGACAATTTGTGGGACAATATTCGACACAATTCCCACAAAAGATACAAATTCCAAAATCAATACTATAATTTTCCAATCGTTTTTTCCCAATATCTATTCCGACTTTCCAATCCACAACAGGTAGATTGATCGGGCATACACGGACGCATACTTCACAAGCAATACATTTATCAAATTCAAAGTGGATCCGTCCACGAAATCGTTCTGATGGGATCAATTTTTCATAGGGATATTGAATAGTAATAGGTAAACGATTCATGTGATATAAGGTAACCATAAAACCTTGACCAATGTATCTCGCAGCCTGTATTGCTTGTTCACTATAATTCATAAACCCAGTCACCATGGAGAACATGTGTCAAATCTCCTTGAATAATAGTTTCATAGAAATTTATTTCTCTTCATAGATTTGATCTATCAAATTTGGATATATTGCAGAATTGAGAATATAGTACTTCTTCACGAAGAAGAAAAGAGAGTTAGTCACAATAAAATAAGTTGGAAAGAAGCTGTTAGTAATAGATTACCCAAAGCAATAGGTAAAAGAAATTTCCACCCAAGATCCAATAATTGGTCCATTCTTATCCTAGGCAAGGTCCATCTTGCCGTGATAGAAATAAATAAGAACAGATAAGCTTTAGCTAATAAAATTAGGATCCCAATCGTTATATTAACGACCCCGCTAATTCCAGAAATAGAATCCCATTCAAAATGTTCCAGAATGGGTATGAATGGAATTGATAAGTTCCATCCGCCCAAGTAAAGAACTGTTACAAAGAATGAAGAAGCTAATAGATTTAGGTAAGAAGCAACGTAAAATAAACCAAATTTGATACCCGAATATTCAGTTTGATAGCCCGCTACCAATTCTTCTTCCGCTTCTGGTAAATCAAACGGCAATCTCTCACATTCTGCTAGAGATGAGATAAAAAAAGCTAGAAAACCTATAGGTTGGCGCCACAAATTCCATCCGAAAAAACCATATCTGCACTGTGCTTCAACTATATCAATTGTACTTGAACTGTTGGATAATTATAGTCGACAGAAACATCACTGTTTTCATCTCTATTCCAAAACCGTACGTGAAACTTTCACTTCATACGGCTTCTCAATGGCTATTAATAAATAAAGAACACAATAAAAAAGCACCAGAATATTCATAAATTGAACCAATGAGATTCCGTCTGCTACAAATAATAGGAGCTTTTGAACCTATCTCAACCTTCACTATTTTTTTGTGGGAGAGAGAAAACTATGTAAAGGATTACTTCGTTCTGGATAGCCATTTTTTTAAGTAGATAGAAACATATTCTAGATCGGGGTTCTGGGGAAGTACTACTTGATCATCCCTACCAATGTCAAGTCCTTATTGTTATCCCATTTCTATGGAAACATCTGTGGTCTAGATATCAGTTTCTTTTTTTTTTTTTTCACTAATCTTTTTTATATCTTGGTGTTTCTCGCCATCTACCTTTGCTTCATTTTCGGTATGTATGATAGTAACTTCATACTTTTTTACTTTGCCTCCCCGCTGTTGGGCCCCAATGACTAATATATGAACTGGGGTACACAGTTTTCACTGATTGTGCATGCTATCACTCTTGTACATGGGGGATGGGACTCAATCATCTTACTGCAAGATTTGCAAACTGTTTAATTTCACCCATATGACCATCTAGTTTTTTGATCGGAATGAAGAATCAATATTCATTCCATTCACTTCTGTTTTTCCCTCTTTTTAGTCTAAATAAAAAGAGGGAAAAATAAATCTCATATTCCAACGAATCACACGTAGAGATATAGATAACACACATAAAGCTAAAGGAATTTCGTAACTAATAGCTTGAGCAGCAGCTCGGAGACCACCTGAAAAAGAATATTTATTATTTGATCCATATCCTGCTATAAGAAGTCCAAGGGGAGCAATACTTGAAATGGCAATCCAAAAAAAAACACCTATACTAAGATCAATTAAAACAATGTGGCGACCAAAGGGAATTACTAAATAACCTAAAAAAATAGGTATGACCACTACCGCGGGTCCAATACTAAATAACCAAATATCCCCCCTAGATGGAAGAATATCCTCTTTTAGCAGTAGTTTGATTCCATCCGTCAAAGCTTGAATAATTCCCAAAGGACCGGCGTATTCAGGTCCAATACGTTGTTGTATTCCCGCAGATATTTTTCTTTCGAGCCATACAATAACTAATAATCCTATTGTAATTCCTAATAGAAGGGTAATTATGTCAATTAGAATCCATATAAGACTAGAAATTTCTTTTGGAAATCCCAATCGAGAAAATAAATTGATAGCTTGTTCTTCGAGATCTGCTATATTAATCACCATTTTAACGATCAACCTCTCCCATAATTATATCTAT